>CAUYLG010018080.1:0-12472 GCA_963573385.1 Cacajao melanocephalus
TTACACCCTCACAAGACTAAACCAGGAAGAAGTTGAATCCCTGAATAGACCAATAACAAGGTCTGAGGTTGAGGCAACAATTAACAGCCTACCATCCCAAAATAGTCCAGATCCAAATGGGTTCACAGCTGAATTCTACCAGACATTCAAAGAGGAACTGGTACCATTCCTCTGAAACTATTCTAAACAATCCCAAAAGAGGGAATCCTCCCTAACTCATTTTATGAGACCAACATCATCCTGATACCAAAACCTGGCAGAGACACAACTAAAAAAGAAGATTTTCAGCCAATATCTATAATGAACATCAATGCAAAAATCTTCAATAAAATACTGACAAACTAAATGCAACAGCACATCAAAAAGCTTACTCATCACAATCAAGTAGGTTTCATCCTGGGGATGCAAGGCTGGTTCAACATATGTAAATCTATAAACATAATCCATCACACAAACAGAACCAAAGACAAAAACCACATGATTATCCAATAGATGCAGAGAAGTTCTTTGACAAAATTATAAAGACATATGGACACGTATGTTCATAGTGGCACTGTTTACAATAGCAAAGACCTGGAACCAACCCAAATGCCCATCAATGATAGACTGGACAAGGAAAATGTGGCACATATGCACCATGGAATACTATGCAGCCATAAAAAATGGTGAGTTTGTGTCCTTTTTAGGGACATGGATGAATCTGGAAACCATAATTCTCAGCAAACTGACACAAGAACAGAGAATCAAACACCGCATGTTCTCACTCACAGGCAGGTGTTGAACAATGAGAACACATGGACATGGCGGGGGGAACATCACATACTGGGGTCTGTCAGGGGGCAAGGGAGGGACAGTGGGGGTGGCTGGGGAGGTTGGGGAGGGATAACATGGGGAGAAATGCCAGATGTAGGTGACAGGGAGATGGAGACAGCAAACTGCATTGCCACGTGTGTACCTATGCAATAATCTTGCATGATCTGCACATGTACCCCAGAACCTAAAGTACAATAAAAAAAAAAAAGTTCAACAGCTCTTTATGCTAACTCTCAATAAACTAGGTATTGATGGAACATATCTCAAAATAATAGAAGTTATTTACAACAAACCCACAGACACTATCATACTAAATGGGCAAAAACTGAAAGGATTTCTTTTGAAAACTGGCACTAGAGAAGGGTGCCTTCTCTCACCATTCCTATTCAACATAGTATTGGAAGTTCTAGCCAGAGCAATCAGGCAAGAAAAAGAAACAAAGGGTATTCAATTAGGAGAAGAGGAAGTCAAATTTTCTCTATTTGCAAATGACATGATTGTATATTTAGAAGACCCCATCATCTCAGTCCCAAATCTCCTTAAGATGATAAACAACTTCAGCAAAGTCTTATGATACAAAATAAATATGCAAAATTCATAAGCATTTCTATACACTAATAACAGACAGAGAGGCAAATCATGAGTGAATGCCAATTCACAATGGCTACAAAAATACCTAAGAATGCAACTAACAAAGGATGTGAAGGACCTCTTCAAGGAGAACTATAAACCACTGCTCCAGAAAATAAGAGATGACAGAAATAGAAAAACATTCCATGCTTATGGTTAGAAAGAATTAATATTGTGAAAATGGCCATACTGCCCAAAGTAATTTATAGATTTAATACTATCACCATCAAGCTACCATTGACCTCCTTCACAGAACTGGAAAAAACCACCTTAAACTTCATATGGAACCAAAAAAGAGCCCACATAGCCAATACAATCCTAAGCAAAAAGAACAAAGATGAAGGCATCACGCTACCTGATTTCAATCTATACTACAAGGCTATAGTAATCAAAACAGCATGGTACTGGTACCAAAACAGATATATAGACCAAAGGAACAGAACAGTGGCCTTGGAAGCAATGCCACACATCTACAGCCATCTGATCTTTGACAAACCTGAGAAAAACCAGCAACGCTGAAAGGATTCCCCGTGTAATAAATGGTGTTGGAAAAACTGGTTAGCCATGTGCAGAAAGCTGAAACTGGACCTATTCCTTATACCATATACAAAAATTAACTCCAGATGGATTAAAGATTTAAACATAAGGCCTAACATTGTAAAAACCCTAGAAGAAAACCTAGGCAATACCATTCAGGACATAGGCATAGTCAAGGACTTCATGACTAAATCACCAAAAGCAATGGCAACAAAAGCCAAAATAGACAAATGGGATCTAATAAAACTAAAGAGATTCTGCACAGCAAAAGAAACAATCATTAGAGTGAACCAGCAACCGTTAGAATGGGAAAATTTTTTGCAATCTATCCATCTGACAAAGGGCTAATATCCAGAATCTACAAAGAACTAAAACAAGTTTACAAGAAAAAAAAAAAAAGGGCAAAGGATATGAACAGACACTTTTCAAAAGAAGACATTTATGCGACCAACACACATATGAAAAACAGCTTATTATCACTGTCATTAGAGAAATGCAAATCAAAACCACATTGAGATACCATCTCATGCCAGTTAGAGTGGCGATCATTAAAAAATCTGGAGACAACAGATGCTGAAGAGGATGTAGAGAAGTAGGAACGTTTTTACACTGTTGGTGGCAGTATAAATTGGTGCAACCATTTTGGAAGACAGTGTAGCAATTCCTCAAGGATCTCGAAATAGAAATACCATTTGACCCAGCTATCCCATTACTGGGTATATACCCAAAGATTTATAAATTGTTCTGTTATAAAGACACACGTACACATATGTTCATTGTGGCACTGTTTGCAATAGCAAAGACTTGGAACCAACCCAAATGCCCATCAATGATAGACTGGATAAAGAAAATGTGGCACATGTATACCATGGAATACTATGCAGCCTTAAAAAAAGGATGAGTTCATGTGCTTTGCAGGGACATGGATGAATCTGGAAACCATCATCCTCAGCAAAGTGACACAAGAAAAGAAGACCAAATACCACAAGTTCTCACTCATAAGTGTGTGTTGAACAATGAGAACACACGGATACAGGAAGAGAAACATCACACACTGAGGTCTGTTGGTGGGTGGGGTGCTAGAGGAGGGATAGCAGGGGGTGGGGAGATTGGGAAGGGATAACATTAGGAGACATACCTAATGTAGGTGTTCAGGGGATGGAGGCAGCAAATCACCATGGTATGTGTACACCTCTGTAACAATCCTGCAAGATCAGCACATGTACCTCAGAACTTAAAGTATAATAAAAAATAAAACACAAAAACAGTAAACAAACAAAACAAACTATCAAGATTTTTATAGGCAACATGTTGAATCGTTAGAACACTTTTGATAGTATTAATGACTTAGTAATGTTTAGTGTTCCAATCTATTAGTATGCCATATCTCTCAATTTTATTTATTTTCTCTCTTAAATGTTTTGCAGTTTTCAATGTAGAGTTCTGGTACATTTTTCATAGATTTACTCTCAAGAATGGAATGATTTTTGGTGATTTTTAATATGGATTTATTTTTAACTTTATTAGGTGGCATTTTTACTAAATTATGTATTTGATAGTGTTAATAAATTTACATATTAATTCTTATTATAAGTTATTTTGGATTTCCTATTTATGTCAAGAGCATGTAGTAAAAACTTATTTTTTCAAATATTTATATTTTTTATTACTTTTTTCTAACTACAGTACTGCTTGGGGCCTCTAATGGAATGTCAAATATAGTGCTGACAGTGAATATTCTTGACTTGTTCTCCATCTCTGTGTGTGTTAAATATTTCACAATTAGCTATATATCTTTTAGGATTTTTTGTAGATATCTTATGCCAGGTAAAGAAACTCTTTTCTATTTCTAATTTGCCCATAGCTTTAATCATGAATGGGTATTAATTCCAATCATTATTATTATTCTTCATTAATAATAATCATTATTATTCTTCTTCATTAAAAATGATTTAATTTTAATTAATGTATTGAATTACATTGATAAATTTTGGATATTACATCAAATTTAAGTTTTTGAAATTAATCTCATTTGGTTATAATATACTTTTCATATAACATTGATTTCTGTTTGTTACCATCTTGTTTAGAATATTTTTTCCTGAGTTAATAAATACTGTTCTGTAATTTCTTTTCTTATAATGTCCTTGTCAAGTTTTTGTATCAAGGTTATTTGGTCTCATGAATCAAATTGAAAAAACATTCATTCTTTTACTAGTCTCTAAAAAAGTGTACACAATATTGGTTTTAAGAAAAAATATTTTGTGTTCTTTAAATTTCTCTAATATATACCAGAATAATCATTTTTTTTCTTGTGTTAGTTATGTTGTATTTTCATATATCTATTTTGTCTAAGGCAGGTTATCCAATCTTTCAGCTTCTCTGGGCTACAATTGGAAGAAGAATAATTCTCTTGGCCACACATAAAATACACTAACACTAATGATAGCTGATGAGCTTAAAAAAATAAAAACTCATAATGTTTTAAGGAAGTTTATGAATTTATATTGTACTGCATTCAAAGCTGGGCCACATGCAGGCCATGGACTATGGGTTGGACAAGTTTGATGTTAGCCTTTAAATGTATTGGCATATAATTGCTAAAATTTTTATGTCTGAAAGATCAGAACTAATAACCCATTTTTGTTTTTAATTTTGTTAATTGATTATTTGTGTTTTCTTTTTTCCTATGCCTTACTAAGGTATAATACATTTTATTAATTTTGTAAAGAGCCAGCCTTTGACTTTATGGATTTTTTCTCTCTCATAGATATGTTTTCTATTTAACTTAAATTAATTTTGAGTTTAATTAGATGTTCTTCTTTCTATATTCTTGATATTGAAGCTCAAATGACTCATTTTCAACTTTTCTTTTTCCAATACCTGAATTAAGAATATAAAATCCCCTAAATTCTGTTTTAGCTGCATCATACAACTTCATCCCTTTGTCATTTTGATTACTACAGTAAAATCTCTGTCTTTAGTCTATTTTTGTTCTTACTACAAACTACTTTGTAATTTCCCTTCTAATATGTGATTTTCACTTATTCACAATTTCTGTCCACAGCCTTCTTTATTAGTATCTCTCAGTTTGGATCTAACCACCAATTAGTTGTTCCATATCTCTGTCTTGCATTCAAAAATCCCTGTGATCAATTGTCATAGGAACTGGTTTTTGGGTTCTTAATGACTGAATATTGGACATATTATAGCCAATCTAATTTTGTATCAAGTGCACATCTCTGAGCTCAATAATCAGGGTGACTCCCATTTGTATTATTTTGCTATGTCTTTCTTAATAAAGTATCACAAACTGCGTGACTTAACAAAAAATGTATTTTCTCACAGTTCTGGAGGCTAGAAGTCCAAGATCAAGGTGTCAGTTGTTAGTATTTCTTAAGAAGACTTTGAGGAAGGATTTCTTTTATGACTTTCCTCTAGCTTCTAATGGTTTCTAACAGTCATTGGAATTCTTTGGTTTGTAAGAACATCATCCCAATCTCCACCTTTAATTTCACATAGAGTTATCTCTGTGTGTCTGTCTGCATCCAAGTTTCCTCTTTTTATAAACACACCAGCCATATTGGATTACTGGTCTACCCACTGTAGTATGATCTCTTTATTAATTTCATCCGTAACAACCATTTACCAAATGAAGTCACATTCGAAGGTACCAGAAGTCTAAATTTCAAAATATGAATGTGGCTAGTTTAGGGGCACACAATTCAACTCATAACAGCCCCATAGATGCTACTCCTAAGAAAAAAAAAGTATTATTTAGCACTTATTTTGTAAGAATCCTCTAAGGACTACCTGAATTATCAAAACAAATGCATGAGAAAATGTGGTTATTTTTTCCATTGTTTATCAATTTCTCTTCTATATGATCATGGTGCTGGGACTCTAAAAACTACATTTCTCAGACTCATTTATCATTTGACTTCTTGATAGGTTCTGCCAACAAATTATTAAAGGGTACTTGGTAGATAAGATGCATTATATTCTTATTATGGTTCGTTGAGTTGAACCACACTCACCTACATGATGGAAATAGGAACCCCCTTTCAAGATTGGGGTTACTATAATCCACTGAGTGATATTCTTCCTCACTTTGCTGAGTAATCAACTCCTAAATTAATATCTCACATGAGTGTGAATGATAGGACAAGGGACAAGCCTGAGTTGTAGTATTGTGAACTAGCTGGTAGAAGGAGGGAAAAATTAAGTATTTGGCTTCCATAGCATGAGTCATTAGAGTGATGAATTCCTTAAATATCAGAGGAAGATCCAGATGCTGGCAAAATTTAATAAACTTTATTAAAATCGTCAAATTTCAAACCAAGTATTATTAGCACCGAATCACATAGTCAGAGACAATAGATATTTCCAAAATGTTGGCTGCCATTTTGTTGTTTGCACATGCAGAAATTTTAAATTTGTGACAAATTTAAGCTATTGATTTTGCCTTCAGAAATTTAGTAGAATTTTTTTCTCATCTAACAATTAACGTTTGTGTATATTTCCATATACCTTCATAATCTGAGATCTAACATTCGTCTCTTTTAGTTAGACAGTGCGTGTTTCCTTCTTTAATATGAGGTGAGAATCCTATTGTTTTATTTCTTTGTTAAAGATCAATTTCCTCATTACTACCTCAGTAATCCTACCTATGAATTGATAATTTCTGGATCATATTAAATTTGTATACATACTAGATAGACTTCTGTCCTGTAACTTCTCTTAATCTCCATTTCTTGTTTTTGCTGGTATCTCTGACTTCCCTTTAACAGATAATGCAGACAAAAAATATGCTTATATGAAAACAATAAATTTCTAAAATATATTTCAAGACTCATAATGTACCTTGTGATAATGGGATCAGTCTAACAAAATGTATCAAAAATTAACTCAGAAATCACTAAACTTTTTCTGGTAATGCCCTAAACAGTTAAGAGTGTTAGATATTATAAATGAGTGTGTATAATTAGTGACCATTTTTAGGGATAAGACAATGGCCCAGATTTTGCTACTTGAATGACTGAAAGGCAGGGCCAGTGGCAGGGAAAAACTAGAGGAAACTTAAAAACAATTTTGCTCTACCCTGGAACATTGATGGATTTAAAGGATTCTGGCAGAAACCTTCATAAAGTGGGACCTTGAACTCAGAGTTCCATTCAGACCATCATATTTTTCTCAACCCTCAAAAGCAAAATTGAAATTCACAAATACACACAGGGCAGGATATTGCTCCATAATTTAGCCCTTGCTTAGGGAAAGACTTTTACAACACTGGAAATGTGGGTTTGGGAAGAATGAAGATCAAATACTGTGACCTAAAGATTTACCTTGATACTATTTCCCTACACCTTAGAGAGGTGAGAATTGCCTACATAAAGCCATGGAGCTGCCACATTTGGCTGGCACACCTGAAAGATCTTTATATTTTGATTTTATTTTGCTCTTTAACTCCAAACCCTCACAATACTTCTAAAACAAGAGCACTAAGACCCTGGCAGCATTTTTCTGGAAAACTCTGAGATGTGGTAGGAGGCAGCCCCACTAGGGTATCAGTCATTGGCTAGCTGGGATGTAATCTACTATCCATTTACGTTTCAGAGAAAAAAGTCATTTAGGAAAAATCAAGTGCCATTAACTTAGCAAAGGAACACTTCTCTGTTCTCCAGGATCCTGCTCTAGAGATAGCTTAAATGGACTGCATGCAGTAGCAGGAGTTGAAAGGAAAAAAAAAAAAAAGCTATTGAGGGGTAGACTTTTATACTCATTGATATGTCTATATTACAGAAAACTTAGGTAACAACTATTATCTACATGTATTTGTGTCAAAATCACAGTCCCCAAAGAATTTAAAGCAATTGCCACTCAAATAAAGGCAGTGACTATAAAATTGTGAACTGATTAAATTATTATGGTGTGTAAAATAGCAGCCAGAAATATTACTCTTCACCCCCTTCATATCTAACACTCTACCTATAAAACCAAACTGTCTCATTGCTCATTATAAAGTAATAGAGTTTCTGAGTTATAAATCCCTTGACCTGGTCAAGCTCATTTACTACTTTCTAAATTTTGTGCTCAAGAGTTACTAACCTCCACAAATCTTCTAATCATAGTAATTATACTAGTAAAATTTTTGGCAAAATTAGATTATATGCTTTATCAAATCAGAGAAAATTAGTCAATATAATATTGCCATCTTAGTAAGAGCAAATGAAACAACATACTATTTCTCTATAAGCTTTTGATTAGAAAACATTTCTGTACAACTCTTACAGTGTTTTGAAAATAGTCAAATTAAAGTAGAATATTGGTTGAATAAAAACATGAATGTTGAAAATTAGCTTAGGGTAAGTTTGCTATTTTAGTTTAGGACAGCCAGACCTACAATCTCCAACCAAACAAAACTTTTTTAAATGTTTATTATAAAATTATTCTCCAATTTATGCAAATACTGAAAATAAGATTTAATGGAATGTGCATATCTGTCTGTTCTGTGTATATGCTTATGCATACATATATAGGTTTCTCAATTATCACATCTTTTAACACTATCTATTCTAAGCATCTGCATTAGTCTATTTTCACATTGCTGTAAAGAAACTCCCCAAGACTGTGTAATTTGTAAAGGAAAGAGATTTAATTGACTCACAGTCCTGCATGGCTGGAAGGCCTTAGGAAACTTACAATTATGGTGGAAAGCGAAGGGGAAGCAAGGAACCTTCTTCATAAGGTGGCAGGAATGAGAATTGCCAAGCAAAAGAGGAAGAGCCCCTCATAAAACCACCAAATCTCATGAAAACTCAATTACTATTATGAAAATGGCATGCAGGAAACTACTCCCATGATTCAATTACTTCCACCTGGTCTCTTCCTTGCCTAACCATATTATTTTGCCCCTGGACCCTCCCAAATCTCATGTCTCTTTCACGTTTCAAAACCAATCATTTCTTTCCAACAATCCTCCAAAATCTCAGTACATTCCAGAATTAACCCAAAAGTTCAAATCCAAAGCCTCATTTGAGATAAGGCAAGTCCCTCCCACCTATGAACCTGTAAAATCAAAAGCAAGTTAGTTACTTCCTAGATACATTGAAGGTACAGGCATTGGGTAAATACACCCATTTCAAATAGGAGAAATTGGCCAGAATGAAGGGCCTACAGGCCCCATGCAATTCTGAAATCCAGCAGGGCAGTCAAATCTTAAAGCTTCAAAATGATCTCCTTTGACTCCATGTCTCATATCCAGGTTGTGCTGATACAATAGGTGGGCTCCCATGGCCTTGGAAAGTTCTACCTCTGTTACTTTGCAGGGTACAGACCCCCTCCCAGCTGTCTTCATAGGCTGGCATTCAGAGTCTGTGGCTTTTCCAGGCACATGCTGTCAGTGCAGGCTGTCAGTGGATCTATCAATCTGGGGTCTGGAGGATGGTAGGCCTCTTCTCACAGCTCCAGTGGCAGTGCCCCAGTGGAGACCCTGCATGGGGTCTCCAAACCCACATTTCCGTTCCACTCTGCCATAGCAGAGATTCTATATGAGGA
Source organism: Cacajao melanocephalus (assembly GCA_963573385.1). NCBI lineage: Eukaryota > Metazoa > Chordata > Mammalia > Primates > Pitheciidae > Cacajao > Cacajao melanocephalus. Next base: position 9,538 of record CAUYLG010018080.1, read on the forward strand.
CCCCACCCTGCATCAAGCTTCTACCTAAACATCCAGGTATTTCCATACATCCTCTGAAATTTATGCAGAGGTTCTCAAACCTCAATTCTTGTCTTCTGTGCACCCAGAGGCCCAACAGTCTGTGTAAGCCACTAAGCCTTGGGGCTTGCACCCACTGAGGCAATGACTTGAGCTGTATGTTGGCTCCTTTTAGCCATGGCTGGGAAGCAGGGCACCAAGTCCTGAGACTGCACAAAGCAGCAAGGCCTTGGGCCCAGCCACAAAATCTTCTAGGCCTCTGGACCTGTGATGGAAGGCCTGTGATTAAAGGCTTCTGGTATGCCCTAAAGACATTTTCCCCATTGTCTTAGCAACTAACATTTGGTTCCTCCTCACTTACACAAATTTTTGCAGCTGGCTTGAATTTCTTCTCAGACAATAGGTTTTTCTTTTCTATTGCATTGTCTGACTGCAAATTTTCTAAACTTTTATTCTCTGCTTTCCTTTTAAACATAAGCTCCAGTTCCAAATTATCTATTTGTCAATGTATAAAATTGAATGCTTTTGAGAGCACCTAAGTAACATCTTGAATGCTTTGCTGCTTAGAAATTTCTTCTGCCCAATACCCTACATCATTCCACTCAAATTCAAAGTTTCACAAATCTCTAAGGCAGGGGTAAAATGCTGTCAATCTCTTTATTAAAACATAGCAAGAGTTGCCTTTGTTCCAGTTCCCAACAAGTTCTTCATCTCTATCTGAGACCACCTCAGCCTGAACTTCATTGTACATATCACTATCAGCATTTTGCTCAAGCCATTCAACAAGTTTTGAGGAAGTTTCAAACAACTTTCCCACATTTGTCTTCTTCTAACCCCTCCAAACTATTCCATCATCTGCCTGTTACCCAGTTCCAAAACTGCTTTCACATTTTCAGGTATCTTTATAGCAGCACCCTACTCTCTGTAGTACCAATGTACTGTATTAGTCTGTTTTGATACTGCGATAAAAAACTGCCCAAGATTGGTAATTTATAAAGGAAAGAAGTTTAATTGAGTCACAGTTCAGCATGGCTTGTGAGGCCTCAGGAAACTTACAATCACAGTGGAAGGGAAAGCAAGGCACCTTTCTGTACAAGACAGCAGGAAGGAGGATTGCTGAGCAAAGGGGGAAGATCCCCTTGTAAAACCATTAGATCTCATGAGAACTCACTCACTATCATAGCAACAACATGGGGGAAACTGCCCCATGATTGAATTACCTCCACCTGGTCTCTCTTATGACATGTGAGGATTATGGAGATTACAATTCTAGATGGGATTTCTTTGGGGACACAAAGCCTAGCCATATTAACATCTAAACACAGTAAATATCTATGACATATATCAAGACTATGGAGGGCATTGTGAGGTTTTGGTCCATGATCTTTTTTATTTTTTTCGCCACAACATTGTTTTCTCTTTTCCAAAGGCTCTTATCATATGTTGTCCTTTCTTCATTCTATCCTTGGATGTGTTACTCCTCATTGGAACTTTGAAGTAGTATAGTTATTAGGACATGAATTTATAATTTCTATCTCTCTGTCTCTTTTTTCTCATTACCTCTCCCACTTTAAGATGGTGGCCAGGACTTTTGGGAAATTTCTCTTCCATGTAACGCCAAACTAAAAATTTGTATATAAATCTTTCCTCTCTTGGCTTTTTGCCTTCTAAAGCATAAATAAACTAAAAATACAGCATTACAATGTTTAAGAAAAAGAAGTGAGAGAAGGGTACATTTTAACAGAATGAGAAAGGAGTGATTCTGAGAAACTGGAAAGAGGTTAAAAGGTCTTAAGCTTGTCAGGGACTATATTATGCCCTGTGAAAAAGTGTGTGATAATGTCAAAGGAAAAGGCAGAGGACATATCATTTGTTGCAGAGATGTAGACAAACACTACAGGTGAAGAGAATATTTAAAGCTTGTACTATGAAGATGTCAGGGTCATCTATGAAGTAGTGGTAGTTAGAGGCCAATTTAACACTTTTCCAACAGAAATTATGACTATTTTCCTTTTTTTATTATTTATTTATATTATTATTTAAATTTTATTTATTATATTTTAAGTTCTGGGGTACATGTGTAGATCATGCAGGTTTGTTACATAGGTATACAAGTGCCATGGTGGTAGTTTGCAGCATCCACCGCCCCATCATCTACATTAGGCATTTCTCCTAATGCTATTCCTCCCCAATCCCCCCACCCCCTGCTATTCCTTCCCTAGTCCCCACCCCCCAGGCCTTGGTGTGTGATGTTTCCCTCCCTGAGTCCATGTGTTCTCATTGTTCAGTACCCACTTATGAGTGAGAACATGCGTGTGGTTGGTTTTCTGTTCTTGCATCAGTTTGCTGAGAATGATGGTTTCCAGTTTCATCCATGTCTCTTCAAAGGACATGAAGTCATCCTTTTTTATGGTCACATAGTATTCCATGGTATATATGTGTCACTTTTTCTTTCTTTTTTTTTTTTTTGAAAGAAATAAAAAGGGAGAAAAGAAGAAAGAAGGAGTGAAAGAAAGAAAGAAAAAGAATGTAAGAGAGAAAGAAAGAGGAAGAGAAAGAGGGAGAGAGAATGGGATTCTTGTTCTATTGCCCAGGCTAGAATGCAATCTAAAAATTGGTATTAAAAACCTCTTTTATGCCAATAATTGTGCTTAACAATGGAGACAGGAAGGAATAAGGGATGAAAATAACAAACAAGCAGCCAACCAATATTTTATTTAAACCGGTGAAATGCTATGCAATTGCTGAGGAGTGATTTACTTCCAATTATGTGGTCACTTTTAAAATAGGTGTAATGTGATACTGAGAAAAATGTATGTTTTGCGGATTTGGGGTAGAGAGTTCTGTAAATATTTGTTAAGTTTACTTGTTCCAGGTCTGAGTTCAAGTCCTGGATATCCTTGTTAATTTTCTATCT
>CAUYLG010018082.1:0-20791 GCA_963573385.1 Cacajao melanocephalus
TAGCCTGGGCAGTAGAACAAGAATCCTGTTCTCTCTCCCTCTTTTTCTTCCTCTTTCTTTCTCTCGTACATTCTTTTTTTTTCTTTCTTTCACTCTCACTTTCTTTCCTCTTTTCCTTTCTTTCAAAAAATAAAAAAATAAAAAAAATAAAAAAATAAAAAAATAAAAAAAAAAAATCTTTATATGGAATGACTAAATGGGGAGGTGAGTGATAAAGCAATTATAGTAAAATATTAATGGCAGAGTCTAGGTGATAGGTGTATATTGAAGAATTCACTAAAAAGTCTTTCAACTGTCTATCTGTTTGAAAATTACCATAATAAAATATTGGGAGAAACCTCTATGAAGCCAATGGAAGAAAACTTAGCAAAACCTAGTACGTAAATTCAAATTAGAAAAAAATTTTAAGTGCTGTGTTTGATGTGGTAAAACTATACCTAACTTGTAATATTTATTCTGTGTGCTCATAGGTATTAGCTGTATTTGAAAATTATTTCCTAAGCCATTAAGGAATGCCTTAATGTCTGTAAGGAATGTTCCATTTCTTTCCACAGACAGTCATAGTACTACAGTTAAGAAAAGAAGCAAGCTGCCTTGGAGTGCATTTTCACACCATCAGATAAGAAGCCAAGTGCTCAGGGAAATGGTGTCCTACAGTAGTCTATCAGTATTTCACATAAGTCTGGAGGTTCTGTTTGTGTCTCTCTTTCGTTGAAGACCAGGCTGTCTTTCCTTGAAGATCTTATCTAAAACCTCAAGTTAAGCATGACCATGGTGCAGAGAAGTCCCAAATCTTTGCTTCCATCCCCAACTTCTGTCATGAGTTCCACACACCGATTTCTGAGTAACTGGTGGGCAATTCTTCCTAGGTGCCCCATTAGCATCTCAAACAGCACGTCCAGAAACCAAATATCATCTTCCCTTCTAAAGAAACGCCCACTCTTTCTCTCGTTTCCACCATTATTTTTCTCTTCTCCCAGGTCTTCAGCCTGTGCACCAAACACTGCCTCCCTTTATTCTCCGTTTATTCTCTCTAATCCAATTCTTTCCATTTCATTCCCACCGCTGCCATGTTATCACCTAATCTCCAAGTCCAGTCAGCAAACTATCCCACATAGGCAAACTGGACTCCCCTTCCTAAAGCACAGCTCTGATCCCACTGGGTATTGAGACAAAAGGACAATGGAGCTCCTTTCCACCTCTGAGATTATCTGTCATTCCCATATATAAAAATATTCCATCTGGGCATGGTGGCTCATGCCCACAATCTCAGCTACCAGGGAGACTGAGGCAGAAAGATCACATGAGGCCAGAAGTTTGAGACCAGCCTGAGCAACATAGCAATATCTTATCTCTGAAAAAAGTATATTTAATAAAAAATAAATAAAATTAACCAGGCATGAGAGTCCAAATCTGCAGTTCCACATACTCAGAGGCAAGAGGATCACTTGAACCCAAGAATTTGAGGCTACACTGAGCTATGATCATGCCACTTCACTCTAGCCTGGGCAACAGAATGAGACCCTGTCTCTTAAAAACATTTTTTTCAATAAATTTAAAATATATATGTATATATTTTTAATGCCTGTGTGTATGTGTGTGTATACGCACACACGCACACACATTTTTTTTCCTTGTATAACCAATGTTTATCTTTAAAACCCTAAACCCTAGTGACAGTCTAACCTAAAGCACTTTTGGTTCCCCAGTGGCTATCCCACTCTACACTAATGCTGTGCCCTCATAAATCTGACCACTCAAAATGCTGTCTTCACTGCTTTCTGCCTCTGCCCAGGACAACCTCCTCCTAGCCACTAGCAAGGAGTCAAAATCCTCTCTCTCCTTCAAGGCTCTCTCCTCCATGAAATCCTTCGTCCACAGCTAGAAGAGATATCTCAATTCTCTAAACCCTTCTGCCAGTGTTTTTCATGCTTTAATGCACAAACAAATCACATAGGGTCTTGGCAAATGCAGATTTTGGTTCAGTAGTTCTGTAGCCCTGAGATTCTGCATTTTCAACTCCCAGGCGATGCGGGTCCACAGGCAACACTTTGAGTAACGAGGTCTTAGACTGCAAATTTAACACTGCTCTGCATTGACATTATTTTTCTAGGTATTTTTTCTCTCCTACTGAGAAAATAAACTCCCGACAGATCTTGCATAGCTTACTCGGTCTTTTATGCCCATAGTAACTAGTTCAGTGCCTCATGCATATAAATGTTAGTGAATGGGCAAGTACAAGAAGAGGGTTTGTCATAACACTTACATACTTTTTGCACAGGCACAGTTGGCATTCATTGGGGAAAGTGAAGTCCAGAACTTTGATCTCATAGCCCGGATGTAAAAGAAGAGCAGCCAAAACATAAAGGTGAAGTATTGCTGAAGTAGAGCTCCAGTTCAGAATTTTGCTTACTCTACCATTTTAACTATTTCTCATAGGCTTGACACGTAGCATTTATAAACGCAGCTACCTAAAGATTGTACTGACATATGAGTAAGAGATGTTAAGGAAGAAATCTAGCTGAGGAAGAAATAAGATGCATACAGATAAAAGACATAAGAAAATACATACAGATAAAAGACCATTCCGAAACAGAAACTAACAGTGCAGATGATGCTCTTAAATGCTAGGGGAGACCATGACAAGGATGCAGATGTTCACTGATGGACACTGAATCAATTTCTCTCTCTCTGTCTCCACACACACACATCCTTGGCTATAAGAGGGAAAAAGGAACAACTTGGTACATGGCTTGTTTATACCTCAGGAGCCCAGCAGCATTGTCTAGCACACTAAGCCTGGGAACTCCACATTGTAGATCTGACCTGCACTGACTTGCCAGCTCTGGTTTGGATTTCTAGTCACAAAATAAAAGAAAATACTGCTTCAAGATGCCCATATTCTAACCTCACAGTCCAAAATGCATAATCTCGCTCATGCACTCATTCTGGCACAGCAGAAAACTGAAGAAACACCTCCAAACTCAATACTGCTCAGAGCTGCTGACAGAGCCTAGTTATACAGTCCCACATATTCTACCTCTATTACAGCTGCCATAACAGCTAGTAATAGTCATCATTAGTGATCATCACTAAGAATGATAATAGCTACACCCATTATTATTTCTGCTGTGACAGGAACTTTATACATATTATTCAATTTGATGCCTTGGAAACCCTATAAGATAGTTTTTATTATGCCCCTTTTATAGATGTAAAAATTAGGATTCTAAGTTTAATAATTTCCCCAAGGACCAAAGCTCCAAACTAATAAAATTAGGACTCATGCTCCCTGTGAGTTGACCACTTTTGTGACTCTCAACAGACATTTACCAAGTACTTACTCTGGGAGAGGTACGTGGTAGGAGCTGGGATTAAAAACTGAGTAAGATATGGCATCTGCCTTCAAGGAACACCTGATCTTGTAGAAGCAACAAAACATGCCAATTACACAGCTACATAATTATGCTGGAAACACTGCATGTAATACAGTGCTCTATACATCTTTTTAAAACCCGTAATTTGCTATGTGAATTCAAAAATGGAGCATGCAACTAAATATGTTATATATTTTTCCTAATACAGAAAGTATAAATATGGCTTTTTTAAATTTTATTTCTCATCCTCAGCGGGGTTCAGTAAGCATAGCTTTTAAGACATCCTTACATGATAAATGGTATAATTCATTCTTTTCGATAAAATATTATAGCTCTGATTTAAGACAAAGGCAAAAGAAACTTTAGCAAAATAAAACACTTTTTATGAAGGTACAGCATATTAACATAAGACAGCTACTAAGAATATTTTCATCTATTGATTATAATAGAGTTGCAATATACTATGATAATAAACCTGAATGCAATCTGGCAAAAAATATTCCATTAAAACAGTAGAATTTTCTTACAGTATAATATTTAGAAACACATGAGAAAAAAAAGAGAAAATAGATTTTTAAAAATTGAAAATGTTTCAACCTGTAACCCCTATTACTTGGGATGTTGATGCAGGGAGACTGCTTGAGTCCAGGATTTTGAGACCAGCCTGGGCAACATAGTGAGACCCCATCTCAAAAAGAATTTTTTTAATTGTAAAGAGAATTTTTATACTACATATAGCAGCTAAGTGCTGACCTCTCGTGGCCACTTTTTATTACTGCCACTGAACTATACGTTATTAATGACAAACCTGTTCTGGTGATATAGATCAACGTATAATTTCCATTACGTTTTTAAACACTTAAAACTTTTAAATATAAAATATTACTTTATGGTTAAAATCTTGGTATCAAAGTTTCAGAATTAAATCTTAGTTTTTAACTTGTTAGGTGACTTTGGGTAAGTTATCAAACTTCTCTGAATTTAAGTTTTCAAATCTATAAGATGGCAAATAGCATGGTTTAGATAAAGATTACTCATCATTATTGTTAGTTTAATCATAAAATATGCAACTATATCTTATTCTATGGAGGGTCTTCAGGTCTTACTTTTCCTACGACGACTTTTTATATATATCAACGCTTTTCAAATAACTCACAAGTCAAACATTAAAAATGCAGTCAATATAGAATGTTTTCTAATTAAACTTTCAAAAACTTCATTGGCTTTATCTGAAAAGGATGACTTTCCACAGTGTTCATTGTTTTGAATTCACTATAAAAAGAAAGTGATCCAGCCAGGCACAGTGGCTCATGCCTGTAATCCCAGCACTTTGAGAGGCCAAGGCAGGCGGATCACAAGGTCAGGAGTTTGAGACCAACCCGGTCAACATGGTGAAACCCTGTCTCTACTAAAAATACAAAAAATTGGCTGCGCGTGGTGACAGGTGCCTGTAATCCCAGCTACTCAGGAACCTGAGGTAGGAGAATCACTTCAAACCAGGAGGCAGAGGTTACAGAGAGCCCAGATTGCACCACTGCACACCAACCTGGGTGACAGAGCAAGATTCTGTCTCAACAAAAAGAAAGTGATCGTAGGAAGAAATATAATTCTCAGTATTAAAACACCATTATTGCATACTTTTTCAAGAGCTGTAACAGACGTCACATCTGCTCTAACAGCAAAGTAGTAAAATTTTAAAAAAGAAAAAAAAATTTTATAGAAAAATTGACTTAGAAACAATTGTCCAAATCTTCTTTCCACACATCTCAGGATCTCAATAAATTTGAAATCCTAAAATTCCGAAGTTGCTTGGATGATCTCTAAACTCCTAAACTGGTATCATCAGAAAACGTTATAGTTCTATACACAACTTATACAGTTTCCGTAAGCATTCAAGAAGAAACTTGCATGATACAACTTTCCGCTGAGTTAGGTCAAGACCATATTAGGCCTTGTAGGACTCAACATCTTTTAGAACCCTTTTTTTTTTTATGGATAACATCCCAAGGTGACCCATGTTGACACTGGTTGGTAGAAAAGTCATAGTTCACAACTTAACTTTACAACCAAATGAAGCACTTTCATCTTCAGGATTACTTTCTATAAAAATTCATTTAAATTATTTTTTATTTTCAAATAATAAACACTTCCTAATCCTTTTTTGAGCATAGTGTTTTAAGTCACATTGTTGCCATATTACTTTTTAAATTTTTTAAATATATACTTACATTAACAAATACAGAAAAATGTGATGTCAATGTAATTTGCATTAAGAATTAACATTTCTGAAAGCTAAGAAATATTGAAAATATTTATACAAGTAAATATATTTGTCTGTTAAATCAGTATCACATTTGTGATTTATATTTCATGCTAATCAGATCTGAATAATGAAAGAAATTCCTAATTTAACAATGGTTTACATTCTTCAAATAATTATTTTCCTTATTCTTTACCTCCCTACGTAACTGATCACATTGCTAATCATGTGTAATGATAATGGCTTTTCATTGTCAATTAGAGGAATTTGCTACAGTGACTAATTTACTTTTCAAAGAAATTTCTAGTTAATTTACAAAGAACCTGTAAGGAATGTTTAGTGCCCTGAATTATTTAAGCTGCATTTTCTTTATATATATATTTGTTTGTTTTTGTTTTTTAGAGACATGGTCTCACCCCGTTGCCCAGGCTGGGGTGCAGTGGCACCATCCTAGCTCACTGCAGCTTCGAACACTTGGACTCAAGCGATCCTCCTGCCTCTGACTCTCAGGTGACTAGGACTTCAGGTGCAGGCACCATAATCAGCTAATTTTTTTTTTTTTAAGTAGAGACATGGTCTCATCTCACTGTGTTGCCCAGGTTGGTCTCTTTGGTTAGGGTTAGGGTTAGGTTAGGGCCTCAAACCAAATACATATACCTGTAAGCAATACTACATCATATCTCTTTTACTGTATGTGAGCATAAATACATATACACATATGCGTGTGTGTGTATGTAAAACTTCATGTATAGATATATATATTTGCTTCCCTCCTCTATGGCAAAATACCATTAAAGAATGCCCCATAGTCCTAGACTGTTGTACGAATAAACATTTCTATTCTAAATTTGCTTTATGTACATGTTGATGCCACTATTTATATGTTACATATTCCCTTATATGTCTAGGAACATGTATGTTTATGTGTACGTTTGTCTTTATTCCTAGTGAGATCTTTTCCTAGGCCCTGTGTCTGTGATTCACTCCAGACAATAGCATGGATTCTATTGTTCCTTGAGAGCTGCAGTTTCAAAACAGGAGACTGGGGCTGGGCTCAGTGGCTCACTCCTCTAATTCCAACACTTTGGGAGGCCGAGGCAAGAGGATGGCTTGAGCCCAGGAGTTCAAACCAGCCTAGGTAACACAGGTAGACCCCATCTCCACAAAAACTAAAATTTAAAAAATTAGGCAGGCAAAAGGATTGGAGAGAAGTTGTCAGAGATTGGTTTTCAGTTTTAACTTTTTGCCTGCACAGAGCAAAAAAAGAACTACATGAAAAAAATCTATATCATAAAAAAAGAATTCATAGAGAATCCATATGAAAAAAAGAATCGATAGAAAAAAAAGAATTCATATTTTTCTCCAAGGAGCAAGGAACAAACTACCAATGTTTTTAAGTTGCAGACAGCATCTGTACACACAGTACAGAAAGTTTATTTTAAAAGTTCACTCGGGGCCGGCACTGATGGCTCACGCCTATAATCTCTCCCTGCACTTTGAGAGGTCAAGGCAGGAGGATCACTTGAGCCTAAGCAACATAGCAAGATCCCATCTCTACCAAAACAAAAACTCATTTTAAAAAGTAAAATAAAATAAATAGCCAGGTATGGAGGCACACACCTGTGGTCCTAGCTACGTGAGAGGCTGAGCTAGGGGAACTGCTTGGGTCCAGGAGATCAAGGCTGCGGTGAGCCATGATTGTGCCACTGCACTCCAGCCTGGGTGACGGAGTAAGACCCTGTCTCAAAAATTAAAAAGTAAATAAAAGTTCACATGGGCAAGAAAGAAGATAAGAATAGATTCTGTTAAATAAAACTTATAGCAGGTGATTGGTTTCGACTGAGCTCCTATACTAGGCCTAACCAAAATGGAGTTACGCATGCTGAATGAAGTTCTACTCACTACACCAAACTAAGCTGTTTATCTGACCTTCCAAGAAATCAGAAGAAAGAGAGGTAAAAGCCAAATCTGCAAATGGGCCAGTTTTAGCGGGCATGATAAGGAAATTCCCTCTGCTTTAACCTTTACAAAGGAGTAACGTTGCAATGGGAACCCACTTTTTGTTCTATTTCTGCTTTCTTCAGCCATTTTCTAACTATAACATCAACCTCCTCTGCTCAGCTCATCAGAGCACTCATTTTGAGGTGTTGCCTGATACCAGAATTGCAAAGAAAAGCCAGTTAAGATTTTTAAGCTAAATTTGTTTTGTCTTTTGGTAATTCTATAAGGAAAATGGAAAATGAGTGGACGTAGAAAAGGATGAATAGCCTTCAAATATTCTACCTGGTAGCAGATAAACAAAATAGTCAAGTTCTTACCTTTAAAAAATGTATCAAGTACCTGATTCAAATGCATACCTGTGGATGCATGCAGACATAAACCCCAACACTAGAGTGTACATTTACTCTTTTCTCTACCCAGCATGCAACTGCCCTACTCAGTAGAACATTTATCTTGCTTCTGTGTGGGAAGGGTCAGACCTTTTTCACAGTTTTGACCCTTGTATTTCAGGGTCATCCTCAGCTCCAGAGGTAGAACATTCAACCCAGACCTAACCATCCTCCTGGCCTCAGTGACTTGCTCACTTGAGGCAATCAGACTAACTAGAGACAATCTTGGGCATTTTGTTTGAATGACTTGGAAGAGGTCCTCCCTCTTTCTCATTGTGCCCGATGCCACAGGGATGTAGAGGGTGGAGCAATGGCAGTCATTTTGGCCCCATGAGGGAGAGAATGAAGCTACCAGGGGGTACCACTGGGGCCTGAAATGAAGCCAGGACTGAGAGAAGAGAAACCACATCCTAATGACAGCATGAAAACTCAGGATCCAGCCATTCTTGAAGCCAAGGTCTGGTTCTGGACTTTTCAATTATAAGTACCAATAAGTTTCTCCTTTTTTTTTCTCCTTAAGCCAGTTAGAATTAGGATTCTTTGTTTGGATTTTGTTTTGGTCATTTGTAACTGGTAGAGACTTAGCTGATAAATCAAGACCCTGACAGCCTAATGATGACATAAGAAATTCACAGAAATTCTACTGCTCAAATGCCAAGTATGTCCTCTTTCTTCATATTTCTAATTCCTTGTTCACAGGACTTCAGTAACCCTGTTAAAGGGTGCAAGTCAATCAATGCAAATCTGATATATCAAACAATAATGCCTTTTATATGTATCATCTACAAAATTCATTTCCTGTATATCTTTTAAATCCAAAAAAGCAACACTGAAGGAGATAGTATTCACAGTTTAACAATTAAGAACTAACTAAAATGTTTTCAAGTTTACTTGGCACTAAGACCTCATGGCTAGAAAGCAGTAAGGGCCAGGTCTTGTTTTCATTATTCTTTATTATCTTTATGTCCATTATTCTTTTCATCACATCACAAATTTTTTTATCTTCAAAAGTACAATTGGCTATAAGTGCAAACAAGACATAAACATTAAGCAAATTAAGAGATACAAGACTGTTTAAAATAGTACAATCTTACCTAAATCAGTATCTCGAATTCCCATGTACAATTCAAGAACATCATCAATCTTTTCAATTGCCTTTGCTTTGGTTTCAGAAGGCTTTATCAAAAAAAAGAGAGAAATAAGACGTTATATAACAAAATCTGTTGATCGTCAGGGCATACACAGGAGAAAGTCTGACGTGGAACCAGTTCATGATTGTGCCCTTTAGCTAATTTTAATGGAAATATATCTGGAATGTGCTCTGTAACTAATACAAATCAATGCAGTTAATACTTATTTTTAGTGTCAGAACTAAGTGTTATGGATTCGAAAAAGAAAAGCCAGGAACATGATCCCCAAGTAACTAACAATCTAGAAGAGGAAATAGATGTGAAAATAAGCAACATGTAACAGTTTGTAAAGGATATAAAAGGCACAGAAACATCACAGGGGAGGAAGCAAATTTCTATCTTTAACAGTCACAAAAGACTTTAGAGAGAAGGTGACTTGGCCAAGCATAATGGCTCATGCCTGTCATTCCAACATTTGGAAGGCCGAGGTTGGAGGGCTGCTTCAGCCTAGGAGTTGAAGACCAGCCAGACGACATGGTGAGATTCCATCTCTACCAAAAAATTAATTAATTAACTAATTAATTAATTTAAACAATTAGCTGGGTGTGGTGGCACATGCTTGTCATCCCAGCCACTTGGGAGGCTGAAATGGGAGGATCACTTGAGCCTGAGAGGTCTAGACAAGCCTGGGCAACATGGCAAGACTCTATCTCTGCTAACTAATTTAATTAAAAAGTAACCAGACGTGGTGGTATGCACCTTTAGTCCCAGCCACTCAGGAGGCTAAAGTGGGAGGATCACTTGAGCCTCCCAAAGTGCGGGGATTACAGGCATGAGCCACCACGCCCAGCCTTCTGATCTCTTTTCTTTCCCCAATCCCTGACAACGGTTTATCAGCCCCTTCTTTGTGACACTGTGTATCCTGCATCTGCTTCCATTAACCCTATCCCACTGGGTTGTAATCGCTTTTTTTTAATGCTTCTCTCCTTTTAGAAGAGAAACAGGGTCTTTATTCATCTTCGTATCACCAGCACTTTGACGGTGCCTGTCTCAGCAAGCACATATAGAATAAAGTATGTAGTTACGCCAGTGAAGTATTGATAGGGTTTGGCTCTGTGTCCCCATCCAAATCCCATCTTGAATTGTAAACCCCACATGTCAAGGGAGGGAACTGGTGGGAGGTGACTGCATCATGGGGCGGTTTCCCTCATCCTGTTCTCATGATAGTGAGGGAATTCTCACGAGATCTGATGATTTCAAAAGTGACAGTTTCCCCTGCGCACTCACTCTCTCCTGCCATCATGTAAGATGTGCCTTGCTTTCCCTTCACCTCCCACCATGATTCTAAGTGTCTTGAGGCCTCCCCAGCCATGTGGAACTTCAAGTCAGTTAAACCTCATTACTTTATAAATTACCCAGTCTCAGGTATTCTTTATAGCAGTGTGAAAACGGACTAATACAGAGAACCTTACACCATTTTCAGAATTTGTGCTAGGTGATTAAGGGAGTAATTTGTTTCAAATCCTATAAATTCTTTAAATCCTTAAAGTGTTTGAAATTAGACTTTAGGCCATTTGTATCAAATTTAATATTAGCAGCAAACTTGCTTTTTCCTTTCATTATGAGCTATTTTTAATTGTCCTATTTTACTAAACAGGCTATGAAAATAGGAATGGATTTTTAGATGTTTATCTTTAAATGTGTCTTTCCTACCTCCCTAGGTAGATCTTAAGCAGCTCTTTTTTCATCCAGGCACCTTTGCCACAGCAGGTGCTTAACAAAGAGTGGGGAATGATTTAACCCTTAGAAGATACCCCTCCTCCTGCAGGGATATGGAGTTTTTACTGCTGACCTGCTTCCTTTGTGAGCTGTTTAAAGGTCTGCCCATGTTTCCTCACAGCCTCCAGCAAAAGGCAGAGCTGGTATTCTCCCAGCTCCCCAAGGCCAGCTCCTTCCCTCTGTTCTTCCCTTCTCTGATACATTCCTTTCTTCCACTGAGATTTGCTTATTCATTCAAGGAACACTTACTGGCTTTCAGCAATACACCAAACTGTGTGCTGGGCCACAGAGGGAAAGTAAAGGCTCCAAATGCCCGGAAGTCACTGCCCTGGGTTTCCTTCACATACCTCATCATATCCATTTTCAAAATGCTTTTTGCTATCGGGTCTTTTCATTGTCATTTGCCTCCGATCGGTCCTTTTATTCTCCCAGAACTCAGGCATTTGACTCAGGATCTTCCTCTGGACCCCCCAAAACTGACAACACCCTGGGTGACTTGACATTCCTAAGGACAGCCTTGGCCTCATGGGTTCCTTAAGTGTCTGTTCCAACAAACCACCCCCATGACCAACCCAGGACATGGTCACGCAACAAGTTCTGGGATCCCACTCTGTGAAACAGCCTCAAAACTGTTCACCTGTCTCTTTTTTCCTTCAAACACATAGGAATCTGGACAGCATTCACATATAGACTCTGGAAGGGCCCAGTGCCTTGCCCTTGCCCCCAGGAGCTCACAGGCACCAGTTACCTGTTCCACCTCCCCTCTGCCCACAGGAGGGCTTTGTCCCCCATGCCTTTGCTGCTGTTGTGGGCCTGCTGCTTGCCACTCAGAATCCCCACCACCACCCCCCCAACCCTGCGGTTTTCTTCCTCCACCCTTCTTGTCCCTCATTGTCACTTTTCCTTCTGGTGTTTTTCACTCAAACACTGACCTGTATATAGATAAAGTCAGTCAAAGGGCAAAACCTTTGTTTTCCTCAAACTAAAATGAATGATTTCTTAATTCATTAATGCAGCAAAGATTTCCATTCCTTTTGCATATCAGGTCCTATTCTAAGTGATGGGGATGCAATAGTGAACAAGACACGTGAGCAAAGGAGCTAGACAGTAGACAAAATTAAACAAAGATATAAAGAGTCCTAGGGTGTTTAATGCTGATATGGTTTGGCTGTGTCCACCACCACCCAACCCCCACAAATCTCATCTTGAATTGTAGCTCCCATAATCCCCACATGTTGTGGGAGGGACCTAATGGGAGGTAACTGAATCATGGGGGCAGTTTTTCCCGTGTCGTCGTTCTCATGATAGTGAATAAGTCTCATGAGATCTGATGGTTTCTTAAAGGGCAGATCCTCTACACACACTCTCTTGCCTGCTGCCATGTAAGATGTGCCTTTGCTCCTCCTTCACCTTCCACCATGACTGTGAAGCCTCACCAGCCATGTGGAACTGTGAGTCCATTAAACCCCTTTTTCTTTAAAAACTACCCAGGCTCAGGTTATGTCTTTATTAGCAGTGTGAGCTAATACAATTGCTTTGACAGAAATTAAAGGCATGGAAGAGTGGGCAGTGGGAGGGGTAGAGGGAGTTGCTATTTATACAGGATGCCTTTGAGATAGATAATGTGTGGGCAGAAACCTGATGATGGCAAGGGAGCGGGCCATGCAGATAAATGGGCAAAACATTCAGGCAGAGACAACAGCAGTACTGAGAGCCTGAGATGAGGATTCACTTGGAGTGTTTGGGGACAGCAAGGAGACCGGCATGACTGAAGCAGAGGAAGCCAGGGCAGAGGGGTGGGAAATGAGAACAGAGAAGAAATACAGAGCTCGGTCATGTTAGTCATTCTGAGGACTTTAGCTTTTATTCTGAGTGTCATGGGGAGCCACCAGAGGATTGTGAACAGAAAAGTGACATAATTTCTCTTACATATTTTAAGGATCATTCTGAGGGCTGTGCTGAGCACAGGTGGAAGGAAGGCAAAGGTGAACACAGGAGGACTAAACAGAAGGTGATTGCAATATCCAGGATAAGATGATGGTGCCTTGGGCCACAGTGGTGGGCAGGGGCGGTGAGAAGCCACTGGACTCCAGTATATTGTAGAGGTAGATCTACTAGGATTTGCTGATAGAAGCAATGTGGGACATGAATGGAAAGAGTCAAAGATGAGTACAAGGTGTTTTACATGATAAGAGGAGTTTAGGGATGTAATCTTTCATTATCAAAATCTCCTACAGGTGGCTCTGACACTTTTCTTGGCTCTCAGAGAGCTTTAGTTGACTTAAGTTTTTGAGATAGTCCAGCTATCTACAGAGTCTAGAAACACCATCTACATACAGGTAGCTGAGAATTTCTACATGTCACAATCTCTTCTCACTTAATTTCTATATTTCCTTTCTAAATACCTTCGGTAATTTCCAGATTGTTTAAACAGACAATGAATTCAAAGTCCAAGTTTTGATTAGAATGAATGGAATTTTATCTAACTTTGTGATTTTATCTTTCTTTCCAGTTCCAATAATCACGCATATCTCAACATTTCCAAGCAGAACAGAAAGTAAATGAACATAACATACCACTTCCTCCAAGGTAGCAGGACCTTTTGATCTCAGGCGAAGTGTTCCCCTTCCACAACCAATTTTTTCTTCTGATGACTTTCCAGCCTTTGACCTCGGCTGTATTTCTACAAATACACAATGAACAGGGAAACGTACACATACACAGAAAGAATCCCAACAGATTACTGTGAAAGCTAATGCAGTTTCTATCACAAAACTATATACAATTGTTACAGAAATTTTATAAAAGGTAGGCCTTCTTATAGAATTTACCAAAACAAAATAAATTTACCTGGCATCCATTATTCTTATAGGAGAGTCTTTATGAGAGAGTTCTAACTCCAGGAAAAGGGAATATGTGAAATGTACAGATGGGAAAGACAAAATTACAAAGAAGAAAAAAATAAAACAGTGGGCTTTATAAAAAGAGTAAAGAGGGGTAAGTGGTTTCATCAAGGTTACGAAAAAAAGAAAAAAAATCTCGTCTTGAAAGAAGAGAGGTTTCTTCTCCTAATGGACCAATAAAAAAGAAGAAACCAAAAAAAAAACCAAATTTTAAAAAAGGGAGAAGAGAGGGACAAGAGCACTAGCCTCTGCTTGACGATTTATGTAAAAAAAAATACCATTTAATACTCATACCAACCTATGAGACAGGTGATTGCCTTCATTTTACCAATAAGGGACAGGAAGTCAGGAAGAAATGGGGCTGGGATTCAAAACCAGGTCTTGCAGACACAGACCAGATTTCAAAGTCCATATGCTTTCCTGAACAACGCTCCAGCCCACACCTCTTGGAAGCACAAGGGATAAAATCAGAGTTGACAGAGAAATAGGGTGCAAAAGAAAAAGAGCCTGCGAGCAGGTGCCAAGGAAGGAATTCTCCGCAGACAGCCAGGACAAGAGCAGCGAGCAGGAGCCCACAGAAAGCCACTACTTTTCTTATGCTTGGTTCTTTTGTTGTGTCTTATCTGCATTCGCCACAAACTAAGAGTGGCCACCAAACATGTTACCAAGCAGTAACACAAAACGAGTGAAAGGGAAGGGTGATGAAGAGGATAACTGGAAAAAATGTGCCTTATGTAGGCCCCACTCCAATAACTTATTGTGCTGTGGGAATACAAGCCCTGCAAAGCCAGATCATCCACTTTTTTTTTTTCTTTTGGCAAAGAAACTGGATACTCAGGCCAGGGCAGTGGCTCATGCCTGTAATCTCAGCACTTTGAGAGACCAAAACAGGCAGATAGCTTGAGCCCAGGAGTTCAAGACCAACCTGGGCAACAGGGTAAAATTCCATCTCTACTAAAAATACAAAAATTAACCGAGCATGGTGGCACATGCTTGGAGTCCCAGCTACTCAAGAGGCTTAGGTGGAAGGACTGCTCGAGCTCAGGTGGTCAAGGTTGCAGTGAGCCACGACTGTACCACTGCACTCCAGCCTGGGTAACACAATGAGACCCTGAGAAAGAAAAGAAAAAAAGAAAAGAGAGAGAGAGAAGGAAGGAAGGGAAGGAGGAAGGGATGGAGAGAGAGAGGGAGGGAGGGAGGGAGGGAGGGAGGAAGGAAGGAAAGAGAGAAAGAAGGAAGGAGACAGAATAAGAGAAAGAAGAGAGAGAGAAGGAAAGAAAGAGGATACTCAAATTCACAGAAATAAAAAAAAATAAAAAAATAGAAAAAATAAAAATAAACAAAAAAAAGAAAGAATACTCAGAGTTTTGTGTGCATCTCCTGATTTTTAAACTTTTTAAGTTTGGGCAATTAAATCAAACTTTTAAAAACAACATATTGGCAAAGACGAGAGAGATCTATGGGTCAGATTACAACCACAGGACACTAATTTATAACCTCTGCAAATACTGTGAGTTTCCTTGACTGAGGACTCTGTATTGCAGCAGTTTAGGGGAAGAGGAAGGTGGGAAGGGGATGCTGCACTAAAGCAGGGGTCTCCAAACTCCAGGGCTGCAGACTGGTACCAATCCATGGCCTGTTAGGAACCGGGCCACACAACATTACCTTACAGCCTGAGCTCTCCCTCCTGCCAGATCAGCAGCGGCATTAGATTCTCACAGAAAACGAACCCTATTGTCAACTGCGCATGTGAGGGATCAAGGTTGTGCGCTACTTATGAGAATCCAGCTAATGCCTGATGATGTGAGGTGGATAAAAACAGTTTTATCCTGAAACCATTCTCTCCTGCCTGCCCCATCTGTGAAAAAATTTCCTTAGTGAGGTGGTCCCCAACCTTTTTGGCACCATGAAACCAGTCCCTGGTGCCGAAAAGGTTGGGGACCACTGCACTGAAGAACCGGAGACAACTGACCACTCCAGTGAGGCATCACAGGACAGACTGGTGAGCACATGTAGACAGTGAGGTCTGTGCAAAGCTCTCATGACACAGACATCAAGCAGCCTGCATTCTTACTTAGAACCTAGGTGATATGGTTTGGTTCTGTGTCCCCACCCAAATCTCATCTCGAATTGTAATCCTCATAATCCCCACATGTAAAGGGAGAGACCAGGTGGGAAGTGATTGGATCAGGGGGGAGATTTCCACCATGCCATTCTCATGATAGTGAATCAGTTCTCATGAAATCTGATGGTTTTGTAAGGCAGTTTTCCCTGCTCTTGCACGCTTTCTTTCATCTGTTGCCATATAAGACATGTCTGCTTCCCCTTCCGCCATGACTGTAAGTTTCCTGAGGCCTCCCCAGCCATGTAGAACTGTGAATCAATTAAACCTCTTTTCTTTATAAATGATTCAATCTCAGGTATGTCTTTTATAGCAGTGTGAGAACAGACTAATAAGCCAGGATAATTACTATATTCAGCCAAGTACTGTTTTGCTATTGGGAATCTATGCCAAAGTGATTAAGGATTTTGCAAATTAATTTTGCATATTAATTTTGACCTGTATTCAGGAACAGAATCACCAAAACTTAAAACATAAGTTTTCCTCTGAGAATAAACCTATTAAAAATTATCATGTAATGAGTACATTAGCCCTGCCTAACCAAAAACCTATAAGCAGTGGCTGATGAGTTGGGGAACGCCCAAATGCTAATCCTGGTGACCAAACATTCACAGGAGACCAGAGCTGTATCAGCAAGCCTATAGTATTGGCCTTGGCAGTTATAATCTGTCCTGCATGGGGGAAAAAAGAACTCTCGTGCACTCAGCATAGAGTTTCAAAATGAGTACAGAAAGAAATAGACTAAGTTAACCTGTCCAGGACAGGATCAGCACTGTCCAGGATTCTGTACTGCCTAGCAGTGTAAGTGTCCCCAGCCCAGAGTCATGTATATCCTTAAAGTGGTGAAGATAGCCTCGTCTTAATGGTAGTAACCTTAAGAAAAGCAACCTTCTTCCCCGACTGTACTACAATTTCACCAAGCAACCTACCTGGTACAATTTGTCTGTGCATGTAAATTTCCTAAAGGGTGAAAAATGAACTTCTCATAGAACACATGTGTTTTGGTTTACCACTGATTATATATTTCTAATTGCAAAATAATATGTTGCCATTTTGATTTTTCAAAGAGTGTGTCTTGTAAGTTTGGTGAGCATGATACAGCCCTGAAAAACTGAACAACTCTAAACACGTTGAAAAATAAAAAAATAAAAGGTTTCTGGGACTTATAAAGCTAAGGACCCAGCCTCTGGAATGTGGGGCATCACAAAGGTTTATCACCCCTGCCTAAGAAGTCAGCTCTCCTCTCTACATGATGCTTCTATCTTATCTTGCTCTTACCTGCAGCACTGGTAGCCAGAAGGGAAAATGTATGTAGCATGGAAGAGTTTTCATTAATAAATTTTATTTGATAGAGCAGTTTTAGGTTCACAGCAAAACTGAGCAGAAAGTACAGAAAGTGTCCATATGACCCCTATCCCCAATGCACAGGCACAGCCTCTCCCATTTCAACCTCCAGCACCAGAGTAAGACTTCTGCTACAACTGATGAACGTACATTGACACATCACACTCACCCAATGTCCATAGTTTAGAGTTCACTCTTGGTGTTACACATTCTATGGATTTGAATAAATGTATATTATAATATGTATCCACTATTGTAATATTATGCAAAATGGTGTTTCTGCCCTACAAATCTTCCCAGCTCCTCCTATACATCCCAGATTTTTTTTTTATCATTATGTATTTGCCAAGCCATTGTCTCAAAGGTGGCATCTCAAAGCTAACCACTTGGTGGCACCAAAGCAAAAGTTAAATTTTAAATTCTGGCTTTGACCAGCCTCCAGAAAGTCAGTTTTTACCTCTAAGGAAACAGAAGCCATGTTTCTCTATGAGCCTATGATTCAGGTACATAAATCAATCTGTTTATACACAAAAACAAGCAGGATGGTCCTGTCCACCCACAGGGGGAAAAACAGGTTTCGTGTCTTTGAAATGTTTTGGAAATCACAAATGTTTATAGCCTGGCCTACTTTTGGGGTGCTGGCCTGTCTAGGCACGTCTGACCAACCAGGTCAAGCCCTAAATCAGTCAGTTCACATGAACAGATCTGCATGAAGCTTCTCCTGGGGCGGAGTTATGAGAGGGATGCAGTAGATACAGCAGTCACTGGTACCAGCCTGCACCTGCAGCTAGCTGATTCACTAGATGTATCAGGGTTCCTACTTGAGGGTACTGGCATCTGCCTGCCATACGTCACTTAGGGCACAGGAGCACACAGCTTGTGGGTGCCTAACCACTCCCAAGTGGAGCTGCACATAGCCTAGAAGCAGTCAGGTTTGTTCCCAGACCTTTTTGTGGCAATTGTATCTGCTACTCTAATTATGTGCTTTAATTTAAAAGTGCATGAGCTGATGAAGTGAGTGTAAAACAAGGAGTTATTAATGCTATGAAAACTAGGTTGATGGTTGACTGCCTTGGAAAGACTCCCTAAGGGTCAGTTGCAAAAAAAAAAAAATTAGGTGTGAGCAAGATGACTCTAGGAGATTAGAAAAAATATTTTTGGCTGGGTGCAGTTGCTCACGCCTGTAATCTCAACACATTAGCAGGCCAAGGCGGGAGGATCACTTGAGCTCAGGAGTTCAGGATCAGCCTGGACAACATAGCGAGACCCTGTCTCTACTAGAAATTTTAGGCTGGGTGCCGTGGCTCATGCCTCTAATCCCAGCATTTTGGGAGGCCAAAGTCAGCAGATCACCTGAGCCCAGGAATTCAAGACCGGCCTGGGCAACATGGTGAAACCCTACCTCTACAAAAAATACAAAAATTAGCCAGACAGGGTAGCATGCACCTGCAGTCCTAGCTACTCTGGACGCTGAAGCAAAAGAATTGCTTGAGCCCAGGACATCGAGGCCGCAGTGAGCTGTGATCACACCACTGTACTTTAGTCTGGGTGACAGAGCAAGACCTTGTCTCAAAAAAAATTTTTTTTAATGTTTTATCAGCCCAGCATGGTGGGACGTGCCCGTAGTCCAAGCTACTCAGGAGACTAAGGTATGAAGATCATTTAAGCCTGGGAGTTTGAGACTGCAATGAAACATAATTGAAATGAAAAAATAAAATATATTTTTAAACAGTCATCATTTTCCATATCTGGTTTTTTTTTTTTAACGCAATAAAACCCACAGGTATGCATTAAGGTTGTGATTATAGAAGACAGACAGCATAGAACTCCAATTTGTGTCCTCTACTCAAAAGGCCTTTTAAATTAAGAGTGGTAAAAGAACGTACACTTCTATGTTTTAAAACACAGAAATGGGAACTTGGGAACTCCCTGTACTTTCTGCTCAGTTTTGCCATGAACCTAAACATTGTTTTTTAGTTTTTATGCTGGGAGTACAAGTGCAGGTTTCTTACATGCATAGGTTGCTAGTGGTGAAGTCTGGGCTTTTCACGTACTCATCACCCTAATAATGAACGTTGTTCATGATTCACATCTGTGCTTTAAATTAAAATAAAATGTTTATATACATGTGTGTCATTCTTTATTACAAGAGCCTGTTTTCACTGACATTTTCAATAAACAGGCAAACCCCTAGTTTCTACTATTCGGTGATGCTCACGTAGAGATGGAGAAATGCAAAAGGCAGAAAGGTGTCTGTCTTACTCCCAAAAGCTTGTGCCTGGGCCCTAGGGAAAGAAGAAGTGCTGACAGAAGATGAAAGCACTGTTGTCAGGAGTAGCACATGCAACACGGCTTAGATCCTCAACTGTCGAAGGAGCAGGCAGTGGGGAGGCTGGATACTCTCCCCACTTCCGCACAGAATGAGGTCTTGCCCTGGTCCCATGAGAGCTCTAGTTGGCCCGGAGTATGGAGCAGCAGCGTCGGGGCATGGGCAGAGACCATCATTTCAATGTGAAGTGGGCACAGATGGACACTGCTGTATCCAAGTTACTCAGTGAAATAGCCCAAAGACGTCCAGAGGGCAGAATGGGATGCTAAAGACACAGAGAAGGTCAACAAGGGTGCCTAACAGGACCACACTTCCTTGGAGCATGTGTGAAACCCTTGAGAACATCTGGAAATAGTTGTAAAGGGGGAACATTGTAGTGGGCTGAGGACCTGTGTGAAAAGGAGGTAGGAGATAAAAAAATAATCAGTGGCATTTTGGTGACAAAAAGGAAACAAACCAATCACTTTCAGTTCCAAACTGTGAAATGAAAGTTGTTCTCATATTTCTGATTAGCTCTCTGCTGAAAGTGAAACTCTGTTACAATTTTCCTGACTTCTCAAAAGCATATTATCTGGCTCTCTTTAAACATCTGGCAAGGACTTTAGTACCGAGGTCTGATTATCTCCACCATCACTGTTTTCAAATGTGGTATTAAGATGCCTGTATGTAATGTTCTCAATTGCATTCTGATCACTGATATCTACTGGTTTACTTGTGAGAAAATTAACACTTTGTTTCAATCTGTACTGTTATCCATAGCATTGTGGTTTAGAGCATGGACTTTGGGATCAGGGTACCTGAGTTAAAATCCCAGCTCCTGGCGGAGAGATCCAAGATGGCCGATTAACAACAGCTCAGGATTGTAGCTCCCAGTGAAAGCGCAGAGAGTGAGTGGATGCCACAATTTCAGATGAATTTCTGTTGCCCACAAACTGGGAGATTCCCGGTGGAGGAGCCACACGGGTCGCCAGCGCGACTATTTTGGCTGGCGCGGCTGTTTTGCTGGTGCCCTGGCGTGGCGCAGCGCTTCTCAGTGCGGAGTATACACGACTGGGTGCCCTTTGAGTCGGGCTCAGCTGGTCTCATCCCCACAAGGAGAACAGCAATTGGAAGCGCTGAGGACTGAGAGTTTCACAGTAAGCACAGCTGAACCCGGG
>CAUYLG010018084.1:0-16974 GCA_963573385.1 Cacajao melanocephalus
AAAACAGAAGCCACAATTTTCGTCTCTGATAAAACAGACTTTAAAGCAACAAAGACCATAAGAAACAAAGAGGGACATTACATGGTGGTGAAAGGATCAATGCAACAAGAAGAGCTAATGATCCTAAATATATACGCACCCAATACAGAAACACCCAGATACATAAGGCATGTTCTTAATGACTTACAAAGAGACTTAGACTCCCACACAATAATAGTGGGAGACTTTAACATGATACTGTCAATATTATACAGATCAATGAGATAGAAAATTAACAAGGATATCCAGGACTTGAACTCAGACCTGGAACAAGTAAACTTAACAAATATTTACAGAACTCTCCACCCCAAATCCACAAAACATACATTTTTCTCAGTATCACATTATACCTATTTTAAAAGTTACCACATAATTGGAAGTAAATCACTCCTCAGCAATTGAATAGCATTTCACAGGTTTAAGTAAAACACTGGTTGGTTGCTTGTTTGTTATTTTCATCCCTTATTCCTTCCTGTCTCCATTGTTAAGCACAGTTATTGGCATAAAAGGTTTTTAATACGCATTTTTAGACTGCATTCTAGCCTGGGCAATAGAACAAGAATCCTGTTCTCTCTCCCTCTTTCTCTTCCTTTCTCTCTTACATTCTTTTTTTTCTTTCTCTCTTACATTTTTTTCTTTCTCTCTTACATTCTTTTTTTTTCTTTCATTCCTCTCTTTTTCTTTCAAAAATAAAAAAATTAAAAAAAAACAAAAACAAAACATTCAGAATTAGATAAGGAAGAGACAGCTGGAGTCACCGGGAGGTGGTGGGTTTTAAGAGGAAAGGTGGGATAACTCATTGGACAAGCATGAGCTACCTGGACAATTTTTTTCAGGTTCCCAACCCTGCCGTAAACTCTTATTGGACATTAGCACATATTGCATTTTTCATATTGCCTGGCACTGGGTCACATGTGGTTCTTGCTCAAGAAACATTTAAAACTTGACCATACATGAGCCAACACTGCAAACCACACTGTATAGCTCTGAACACCTTCATTGGTTTTTCGTAATCGCAGCACTTTGGGAGGCCGAGGCAGGTGGGTCACATGAGGTCAGGAGTTCCTGACAAGCCTGGCCAACACAGCAAAACCCCATCCTTCACTAAAAATACAAAAATTAGCCAGGCGTGATGGCGCATGCCTATCATCTCAGCTACTCAGGAGGCTGAGGCAGGAGAATTGCATGAACCTGGGAGGTGAGGGTTGCAGTGAGCTTAGATTGCACCACTGCACTCAAGCCTGGGCAACAGAGTGAGACTCCATCTCCAAATAATTAATAATAATAAATAAAATTTATGTTTTAGTAAGCTAACACGTTACATTACAGCAGAATAAAAAACTCACCTTTCTAATGTCCTCATACAGACCTTTCAAGTCTCTCCAACCGAGTTTGAAAGGATCGGTGTATTTCTCACCACTGTGTGTTTTACTGTCTGGGGTTGTGTGATGAAACCTGGGACATGCAAAAATGCACATGACTTCATTTTCAAGTAAGTTTTATATACATACATATTTAGTAGACTCAGAGGATGGAAAATTCAGCCCAAATACTTGTTAGAAATCAATCATTTACCTTTGTCTACCAGATGA
The DNA here is from genome assembly GCA_963573385.1 of Cacajao melanocephalus. NCBI lineage: Eukaryota > Metazoa > Chordata > Mammalia > Primates > Pitheciidae > Cacajao > Cacajao melanocephalus. Next base: position 1,632 of record CAUYLG010018084.1, read on the forward strand.
AATAAAATTCTAAAAATAAAAAAATTAATCATGAATCTGAAAAGGTCATTATAATTTGGAAAAACATACAAATTCTATTCTTGCTAAATGACAGATCAATAGATCATTTTTATCAACAAGACCTTGAGAACCCACAAATCAAAGATAAATTAAACTATGTTCATTGTGTTCTGGGTTGAGTTCAAACTTTATATATTCCTGATTTTAGACTAGGCAGATCACACAGAGCAAATATTATGACACTCAGTCAAACAACATATTAAATTTGTTGGCCTAGCCTGCTACAATTTAGAAATTTACAGGCACTATAATTAATAATTTTAGGCCGGGTGCTTATGTCTGCAATCCCAGCACCTTGGGAAGCTGAGCGTGGGAGGATCACTTGAGGCCAGGAGTTCAAGAGCAGCCTGGGCAACATAAAAAAGGTTTTAAAATAACAACAAATTTAAAAATGAATAATTTTAGTAGTTGCAGTATGGATTGTAAACTTACCGTGATATACTATATACACTTGGACAGGCAGATGTCAAATGCTTCACAAGATTAAAATAGGATATCTATAAAATAAAAATGTCAAGAAACTTGTAAGAATATTCCTGAAAAACTGTAACATTGGATGATAAAACCCCCATAATTATAATCTTTAACTTCTAATCCCCCATTTATAGGTAGATTGCAAACTTTAGAAAAAGAATAATTTAAAAAGTTTTCTTTTGTTATTACAAAAGTAATACTTGTCATTGCAGAAAACGTAAGAAAAAATACAGAAAATAAAAACCATCTACAGTCCATCCTTTCCCCCAAAACAAGCCACTTTCCATATTCATACCTATCTTTCCCCACCTGAAAAGTAGTTTTAAAGCAATTTCCTTCCATTTAACTAAGATTGGTCAGAGGAAAAAAGATTTCAATAGTAAATAAATAATTTATATTTATACAAATACTGACTCTTTTAAGTTCTTGTTACTCAACATACTTTGGAAACAACACTTTTGGATAAATAATGTCAAGAAAACCAACCCACTTCAGGACATTTTGATATTACATATGGGAGAACAGTTTGACAGCATATAAACCAGGGGGTTAAAAGTAGTTATTTTGGCCAGGTGCGGTGGCTCACACCTGTAATCCCAACACTTTGGGAGGCCGAGGTGGGTGGATCACGAGGTCAGGAGTTCAAGACCAGCCTGGCCAATATGATGAAACTCCGTCTCTACTAAAAATACAAAACTTAGCTGGGCATGGTAGTATGCGCCTATAATCGCAGCTACTCGGGAGGCTGAGGCAAGAGAATTGCTTGAACCAGGACTAGGGAGGCAGAAGTTGCAGTGAACTGAGATTGCACCACTGCACTCCAGCCTGGGCTAGAGTGAGACTCTGTCTCAAGAAAAGTAGTTATTTTGAGGCCAGGCGTGGTGGCTCACGCCTGTAATCCTAGCACTTTGGGAGGCTGAGGTGGGTAGATCCCGAGGTCAGGAATTCAAGACCAGCCTGGCCAACGTGGTGAAACCCTGTCTCTACTAAAAATATAAAAATTAGCCGGGCATGGTGGTGGGCGCCTGTAATTCCTGCTACTCGGGAGGCTGAGGCAGGGAATTGCTTGAACCTGCGAGGCAGAGGTTGCAGTGAGCTGAAATTGCACCACTGCATTCCAGCTTGGGCAACAGAGTGAGACTCCGTGACCCCCCCCAAAAAAAAAAATGTAGTGATTTTGGAATGAATCAGATTGTGGGGGTGTTTTATTTCTTCTTTTGGTAGATATTTTCTGATTCTTCTCTAATGAACATGTATTACTCTAGCCATTTTAAAATGACAATGAAGGTTGACTTTACCAGGCAGCAGTCAAGGGAGTTGGTCTGAGTTTCATTCTTGCCCCCATGGCAATACATATTTATTAAGCCAATAAGAACTTTCATGATGTCCCAGGCAATTATAATGTCACAAGAAAACAAACTGACAATCCTCCCTCATTATTTATATGACAACCATTATATGACAACTTATGTCTTTCAGTCTACGTGGGTAATTAATTCATATGAATTCAGTATTTTATTATAATACTTATAAATAAGGGCCTCTTAATGGAAAAGTAAAAGTTCTTCAGTAAGAGACCTAATAATTATTATTACGTCTCTAGTAATAAATATTATTATTAGAAATCCTGAGCAAAAGTGATCCTCCTGCCACGGTCTCCCCAAGTGCTGGAATTAGAAGGTGTGCGTCACTGTGCTTGGCCAAATAACTATGATTAGTTATAACTAACTGAACTATTGTAACTGAATAACTTTAATAACTTTTTATTCAGTTACAGACCTCTAACCTGGGTTGAAGGATAAATTACATAGGTAATTACATAGGTAATTAATAGGTAATTAATAATTACCTATGTAATTTAAAGGATAAATTACATAGATAATTACATAGGTAATTAATACACGGGGGCTTTTTACCACCAAGTGGACTAATGATTATTAGTAGCATGAACTTTGGAAGACAGATCTCGGTTCAAATCTCAACATTTGTGTTACCTCGTGACGTCTTTCTGATAATACCTACTCATGGAGAGAGGTGGTTATTAATTTAGAGAGCATATGTAAAGCTCTTAGCGCAGAGCCTAGTACACAGTATACATTTAATACAGTATTCAATCAAGCTACTATTTTCTGCTTTAAAAGTACTTTAGAGCAGTTTTCCAAAGTGAGGTTAGAGGTGCTCAGGAAAGCAGTGAAGTACGAAAAGAGAGGGGCAACAGTTATTTTCTAATTCTGATTTTGTTCCCTACCTTTCCCTCATACACCCTCTGAAAGTCAACCTTGCCTCTCATGAGTTTACTATTATTTTTCCAGGCTGGAGTGCAGTGGTGTAATCATAGCTCACTGCAGCCTCAATCTCCTGGGCTCGAGCTATCCTCCTGCCTCAGCTTCCTGAGTAGCTGGGACTACAAGAACATGCCACCACACCTAGCTAATTTTTAAAATTTCTAGTAGAGATGAGGTGTATTAGTCCATTCTCACATTGCTGTAAAGAAAAACCTGAGACTAGGTAATTTATAAAAGAAAGAGGTGTAATTAACTCACAGTTCTCAATGGCTGGGGAGGCCTCAGGAAACTTACAATCATGGCAGAAGAGAAAGGGAAAGCAAGGCATCTTCTTCACAAGGCAGCAGGAAGGAGAATGAATACAGGAGGAACTACCAATCACTTATAAAAACATCAGATTTCGTAAGAATTTACTATTGCAAGAACAGCCTGGGGGACTCTGCCTCCATGATCCAATCGCCTCCACATGGTCCCTCCCTTGACACATGGGGATTAAAATTTGAGATGAAATTTGGGTGAAGACACAGAGCCAACCACATCATTCTGCTCCTGGCCCCTCCCAAATCTCATGTGCTCACTTTTCAAAACCAATTATGCCTTCCCAACAGTCCACCAAAGTCTTAACTCATTCTAGCATTAACTCAAAAGTCCAAACCCAAAGTCTTACCTGAGACAAGTCAAGTCCCTTCCACCTATGAGACCGTAAAATCAAAAAACAAGTTAGTTACATCCAAGATACAATGGGGGTACAGGCACTGGGTAAATGTTCCCATTTCAAATGGTAGAAATCAGCCAAAACAAAGGGGCTTACAGGCCGTATGCAAGTCTGAACTCAGCAGGGCAGTCATTACTTAAGCTCCAAAATGATCTTTGACTCCATGTCTCACATCCAGGTCACGCTGATGCAAAGGGTGGGCTCTAAAGAACTTGGGTAGCTCTGCCTCTGTGGCTTTGCAGGGTTCAAAGCCCACTGCCATTCTCATGGGCTGGTGCTGAGTGACTGTAGCTTTTCCAGGCTCAGGGTGCAAACTGTTGGTGGATCTACCATTCTGGGTCTGGAGGAAGGTGGCCCACCTTTCACAGCTCCACTAGGCAGTACCCCAGCGGGGACTCTGTGTGGGGGCTCCAACTTCACATTGCCCTTTTGCACTGTCCTAGCAGAGGTTCTCCATGAGGATTCTTCCCCTTCAGCAGACTTCTGCCTGGACATTGAGGCATTTCCATACATCTCTGAAATTTAGGCAGAGATTCCCAAATTGTTGTCTTCTGTGCACCTGCAGACTCAACAGCACATGGAAGCCACCAAGTCTTATACCCTCTGAAGCAATGGGCCCAGCTGTACCTTGGCCCCTTTTAGCCACAGCTGGGATGCAGGGCACCAAGTCCCAAGACTGCTCTTGTACAGAGCAGTGGTGTCCTGGGCCCAGCCTATGAAACTATTTTTCCCTCTTAGGCCTCCTGGTCTGTGATGGGAGGGGCTGCAGAGAAGGTCTCTGACATGCCCTGGAGACATTTTCCCCATTCTCTTGGCTATTAACATTCCGCTCCTTGTTGCTTATGCAAATTTCTGCAGCCAGCTCCAATTCCTCCCTAGAAAATGGTTTTTTTTTTTTTTTCTTGAGATTGAGTCTTGCTCTGTCATCCAGGCTGGAGTGCAGTTGCATGATCTTGCTCACTGCAACCTCTGCCTCCCAGGTTCAAGCGATTCTCCTGCCTCAGCCTCCCAAGTAGCTGGGATTACAGGCATGTGCCACCATGCTGGGCTAATTTTTGTATTTTTAATAGAGATGGGGTTTTAACATATTGGTCATGCTGGTCTCGAACTCCTGACCTCATGATCCACCCACTTTGGCCTCCCAAAGTGCTGGGATTACAGGCATGAGCCACGGTGTCCGGCTGGGTTTTTCTTTTCTATTGCATCGTCAGGCTGCAAATTTTTCAAACTTTTATGCTCTGCTTCCCCTTTAAACCTAAGTTCCAATTTCAGATCATCTCTCTCAAGCTCAAAGTTCCACAGATCTCTATCTAGGGCAGGGAAAAATGCTGCCAGTCACTTTGCTAAAGCTTAGCAAGACTGACCCTTGCCCAGTTCCCTAGAAGTTCTTCATCTCTATCTGAGACCACCTCAGCCTGGACTTCATTGTCCGTATCACTTTCAGCATTTTGGTCAAAGCTATTCAACGAGTCTCTAGGAAATTCCAAAGTTTCCCACATCTTCGTTTCTTCTTCTGAGCTCTCCAAACTATTCCAACCTCTGCTTGTTACCCAGTTTCAAAGTCACTTCCACATTCTCAGGTAACTTGCATCAATGCCCCACTACCTTGGTACCAACTTCCTGTATTGGTCTGTTCTCACACTGCTATAAAGTCTAAGGCAGGAGAATATAAAGAAATTACCCAAGACTGGGCAATATATAATTATAGTAAAGAGGTTTAATTGACTCACAGTTCTGAACGGCTGGGGAGGCCTCAGAAAATTACAAACATGGTGGAAGGAGAAAAAAGCACCTCTTCACAAGGCAGCAGGAGAGAGTGAACACAGGAGGAACTACCACTTATAAAACCATCGGATCTCCTGAGAACTCACTCCCTATGATGAGAACAGCATGGGGGAATCCACTCCCATGATCCAATTACCTCTACTTGCTCCCTCCCTTGACCCTCTGTGGTCCCCACTTGTAATTGGGGATTACAATTCGAGATAGATTTGGGTGGGGACACAGACAAACCATATCAGGTGTCACTCCCCAGTCTGGTCTAGAAAAGAAGTGATCCTCTGAACAGAAGTGATCCTCCTGCCTCCACCTCCCAAAGTGTTGGGATTACAGGCATGAACCACCATGCTCAGTCAGATAAAGTGCTGGGTAAGAATCAAAGACATGGCCGGGTGCCAATCTTCAAGTGGGGGAGGACTGCTCAAGTCCAGGAGTTTAAGACCAACCGGGCTAACACAGAGAGTCCCTGTCTTTAAAAAAAAAAAAAAAAAAAAAAAAAAGATATACGGAGAAATGATTTGACATGATCACATGCACACTGGTTTTTAACCTATCACAATATTTGTTCACACTACTAGTGAAGTCAGGAGAATGTGCAACCATCAGGAGGTAATAGAGCTCTGGTGGGGAGCGAGATGTGGCTTAAATATTGCTCTTTGTCCCTGTGGCTTAGTTATTGTAGTTCTGTCTCTCCAAGGACTATTAGGCCCCGAGAGACTTGAAGTAACCAAAACACACATACTCGAGACAGACTCCAGAATGCTAATGTATTAACATATAGTGAAAAGCATCACTGGCACACACATCAGAAATACATGGTCTTGGCATCATTGATTGACAGTCCCTCCTTGTCGTCATTCGGGCAGACGGGAAAGCCATAAAACATTCTCTCCAAGAAAGCACACTTTCCCCAGCTAAGGTTGCTTGGTGGGCATGAAATTTTTTTAAAAAGAAGTGTCAGGCTGGGTGTGGTGGCTCACACCTGTACTCCCAGCACTTTGGGAGGCTGGGGTGGGGGGTGATCACTTGAGGTCAGGAGTTCGAGACCAGCCTGGGCAACATGGTGAAACCCCGTCTCTACTAAACACACAAAAATTAGCTGGGCATAGTGGTGCATGCCTGTAATTCCAGCTACTTGAGAGTCTGAGGCAGGAGAATCGCTTGAACCTGGGAGGTGGAGGTTGCAGTGAGCCGAGATCCTGCCACTGCCCTCCAGCCTGGGAGACAGAGACCTTGTGTCCAGAAAAAAAATAAATGAAAATAAATAAATAAAAGGTATCTAGTGGCATAAGAGGGTGGGTGCACCCATGTCTTCAAATACTGGCCTCATCTGTGGAACTAGAAATACCTGACGTCTGAGAGAACAGTACTGAAATGGATCCCAGCAAAGCCTCCCTTCCTCTAAGTCTCTTTTCCCACATTTCCCTTATCCCTCATATCCTATTCTTTACTGTCTAGCGTGTCTAGTTGCTCAGCTGCCATTTGGTCTCCAAATGTCTTTTTTGCTTTTGAATTTTTAGAGATAGGGTCTCACACTGTTGCCCAGGCTGGAATGCATTGGCACTATCATAATAAACAGCTCACTGTAATCTTGAACTCCTAGGAGCAAAGAATCGTCCTGCCTCAGGATCCTGAGCAGCTAGTACTAAAGGCACACACCACCACACCTGGCTAATTTTTTCTATTTTTTGTAGAGACAGTCTTGCTATGTTGCTCAGGCTGGTCCCAAACTCCTGGCCTCAACCGATTCTCCCACCTCAGCCTCCCAAAGTGCTGGGATTACAGGTGTGAGCCACTGCACCCGGCCCAAACACCTGGTTTTGGAAAATTTGCGATATGCATCCACTTTGGTACAAAGCAGGTATTTTTAAGTGTTATATATTTTATACTGAAAATGATGTTTGATGAGAACAAGGACATATAAAATGTGCCAAATCTAAATTAAAAGAGTACTAAATTCAAATAAACAGTGAGTCCACAGATTTTGCACGGTTATGCTAATAGCATGGGGCTACCCCATGGCACACTGAGAATCATGACAAAGTGCGGAAGGGCTCAGTGTCCATTTACAGGGCCTAAACTGAACTCAAAGGGAGTAAAAGGGTATTGGAACCCAAGGCAGCAGAGGAGACGCTGAAAGAATCAGCTATCGCTGAGATTTTGACTTTCGATGACTCCAGGGTTTCTCTCCTCCCTTCCAGTACCCTTCTAGCCCCATCCAGGTGTGCTCTCCTCCCCAAGCCACTGCTGGACAGCTAAGGTCCGGTCCACCCTAGCATCAGCCTTGCATTGTCCACAAGACCTTTTCGGACTATTCCGAGGCCGATTCGATCCTCCACATCTCGGAGAGACCTCTGAGCACCTTTGCCTTTAAAACAAGGAAGTAGCTGCAGTCGCTCTGCGGGCTTAATCTTGTCCATACCGCTGTGGATAGTAAGATCGCTCCTGCACTTTCCCCAGCACCCGACTCCCCATAGCTTTCTCGTCCGCCCCAAACGCTGCCGGGGTCTCCAGGATGCCGCTTTCTGCCCCACCGAGTAGGACCTAGGATCCTTCAGTCCAATGCGCGGCTCCGTCCCACCGCGGACACCCCTCCGCTCCAGAGTCCCACCCAGGAGAGACCCCCGGCGTCCCGGCGCCCCGGCGCACGCGCTCCCCATCCCATTCATTCCGCCCGCCGCTGTCATTGGCGCCTTGACCTCTGCGCCCAGCCAGACACGCGCCTCGCGACCTCACCTGCGAGCGGGCGTCGGCAGCGGCGCGCGGCCCCCGCCGCCCCGCAGGGCCGGGTGAGCCGGGCTCCGGGCTCCAAGCCGCAGGCCTCCAGGAACAGCCCCGCCGCCACCGCCACCAGCGCGAGGCCATAGTCGAGTCTGAAAGTCGCGGCAGGGCGGCGGCTCCGCCTCTGGCCCGCGATCCTCCTCCGGGGACCCGGAGCCGGAAACTTGGCACAGGAAGCGCTTCTGCCACGCCTGGGCCGGCGGCGCCCTCCTCCCCGCGTGCTGCCAGGCTGTCCAGCCGGGGACCTCCGGCGTCTGCCAGTCGGCAGCCGGCGGGGACAGCGGCCTCTCCCGGGAGGCGGCGGGGCAGGGGCGCGCTGGAGGCCCGGCCCGGGGACCCCGAGCGTGACCTTCCCCGGGGCGAGCCTCCTATCCCCAACCCTTCCCCGAAGCCGGGCAGGGGGACAGGCCACGCCTGCAGTCATAGCAAAAATGTCCCAGGGGAACCATTTATTAGCTAGAAATAGCACCGCGCGCCACCCTTACCGGCACTAACTACTCAGAGAATCAGGTTCCCAGCTCTGCGGCCTAAGCCGGAGGCGACGGTTTCAGCGTCTGCCTTTCCTGGCGGTGATCTGCCACGCGGAGGTGGCCGCCTTTTGCAATCTGTTCTTGAAGAAAGTGCCAGCCTCCGCATCTTCCCAGGAACAAGTCCGACAACGATCAGTCCTGTTGTGAAATAGGAGCTAAATTAGCCTGCCTCTCGGCTTTTGGAGTCTCCTCCCAACGCCTTATAGGTATAATTTGGCAATGTTGCTCACACCTGGGTGTACTGAGCTGCGTGTGATTCCTTAATGTTTGGTAATGTTGAACCTGCTTGTAGCCAGCCCGGGAGATATTGGAGTCTGTTCAAAATTAGTACCCCTTATGGGTTAGAAAGACTTTTCCTTAGCTCTGAGGCCAGATGTGCCTGTGCTGTCCTGGTGCTGACAGCGTGTTTCTAACAGAAAATAAGTGATATAATTACGCATTCAGCTCATGCCCTCAAACACACAGAGCTAGTGAGCTAGAGGGTAACCATTAGAGATTCAGAAATGCAATTTAGTCCTCAAAAAAGTCACTCTAATGAGGAAAGAGACCAGCAAGTAGGTAATTGCAGTTCTCTGATACATGGACAAGTCCTAAAGTGTATGATAAATTATATTGTTTGCTGAGAACCATGGCAAGGAAAACCTGGATGCCTCCCCCACCAAGTGGAAAACTGCTTGAGGCATTCTCAAGTAGCAAAACAGTATATGTATATCAAACACCGGTTAAAACAATTCTTTAAGGGCGTGATACGTGACCCTGCCCCAGTGGCTACCCCGTGGCTCCCTCGTGGAGAATACTTTCTGGTTTGTCTTTGATCCGTGGTAAGCAGGCACCAGCTGCCTACCTGGTTTCTCTTGGTTCTATGAGAAAACACAGAACACCTGTTTGTTAATAAGAATCACCTGTTCAGAGAGAATAACTAGGTGGGTCAGAATCTGTTCCAGGCCCTCAGCCCGGAAAGCTGCCAGCTCCCTGACGTTCTCAGCTGGGAAGGCTGTTGGCCCCCTGTTAGTCCAACTTTGCTGTTCTATCTGGGTGTCTGCTTCTTAATTCCTTCAACGCCAGCTGGGTGGGGGTCTCTACGGCCAAGCTGGTCTTGGAACTTTGGTTCGTGTATTTTCTCATTCTTCTGAACCACACTTTGTGTTAAAGAATGTGGTAGCCTCATAGCTGGGTACATTAATTTCATATTTAATCATGTGGGTTTTTTAATGGAATAAAGGCATCGTAGACTATATAAAGACATCTATGAAAATAAGCCAGTTTGATGGTGTTTTTCCATCCTGAAGAATAGTATGCAAAAATAAGCAAAGTGCTTTACAAGTAAAGCATTATTTGCCAGAACAATGAAAAGATAATGACAAATGTGCCCCCAGAAGATTTTAAAACATCCTTCTTAGTAATTGATGGATTAAACAGAATAGATAACAGGCTACAGGCAGATTTGTGCAACACGCTTAACAAGCTTGTTCTAAAGAACATGTATAATGCATTGTACCGAAGCACACATAAACCATCTGCAAACACGGATCACACATCAAGCCATAAGCCTCAACACGCTTCAATTATCCTAGAATCAAATCATTTCAGTATCATACCAGACAAGATTCCTATGATCAAACAAAATATGAGGCTTAAATGTTCATTCTCCTCTTTGAGGACCTACTATAAAATTTTAGTTCATATTCTATCATGTGACAGGTTAAATCATGTTTTCTGTAAAGTCTACCAAAGCCAGTGGTTTTTGTTGCAGTTGGCCTATTACATGGGTCTTTGTCCCAGTGGCAGCATTATACAAGAAATTATGGAGTTTTTATAAGCTGTGATAGAGTATTACGGCCCTATATTGTTAATATATATTATTTTTCATAATATATATTATTGTCCTGGTACTCCTGCTCTAATTTCTGATTTCATCCCAGTTTTTGCACTCCCACCCACATCCAGTATCTCACCAAAATTTTCATAAAGGAACAATGTCTGCTGCATTTTCAGGATCAATCTAAATAATCCCACTCAGGTATAGGCAGTACTTACAAAGACCTTTCAGCCACACACCAAAGATTGTGTTCCACTTGAGTGAAAATCACAGTTTGTGATCCTCATGAGAACCCTCTATTCATAAACTTGCCTGGTTCTATTTGTCAGCGTTTTTTTAACATGAGTGACTCAGTTTTGATTCTGACAACTTTCACACCTCTCTCTGCTGAACCTTTCCTGTATTGTCCCAAAGATATGCATAATGACCATGATTTAGTCAGGTATCAGAAAAGCTGTGTTTTTCACATGGACACAAGGAGGGTAACCACACACACTGGGGCCTGTTGGGTGGGTCGAGGGGAGGAGAGCATCAGGACAAATAGCTAATGCATGCTGGGCTTAATAGGTGATGGGTTGTGAGGTACAGCAAACCACCATGGCACATATTTACCTATGTAACAAACCTGCACGTTCTACACATGTATCCTGGAACTTAAAGTGAAATAAAATTTTAAAAAATTCTTTAAAAGAAAAGCTGTATTAGTACATCTCACATCACAAGAACAAAACATGCCTAAAACTGTTCATGAAATACAAGTTAATGTAAAGCAAATTTTCCTTCTATTTCAAGCCTATGCTCAAAAATTTAAGAACATCTTGCCAGTTTTAATTACTAAATATTTTGGTTTTAAAACTATTTGTTTCATTTTAAATTTCCATTTAGACTGCAGGGGTGTCCAGTCTTTTGGCTTCCTTGGGACACACATAAAATACACTAACACTGGCAAGAGCTGATCAGCTATAAAAAAATTGCAAAAAGATCTCATAATTTTTTTGAGATAGAGTCTTGCTCTGTCACCCAGGATTGAGTACAGTAGCACAATCTCAGCTCACTGCAGCCTCCGCCTCCTGGATTCAAAAAATTCTCCCACTTCTGCCTCTGTAGTTGCTGGGATTACAGGCATGCATCACCATCCTGGCTGATTTTTATATTTTTAGTACAGATAGGGTTTTGCCATGTTGGCCAGGCTGGTCTGGAACTCTTGCCCTCAAGTGATCCACCAACCTTGGCCTCCCAAAAGTGCTGGAATTACAGGTGTGAGTCACCATGCCCTGCCAAGAGCTCATAATGTTTTAATATTTGTTGGGCAGCATTCAAAGCTGTCCTTGGCCGCCTGTAGCCCACGAGTTGAGACAACACGATTTAGAGCTTACTCTTCCCAAATTCTAAAACATACCATTAATTATCTTTCTTAATTTAAAAAAAAAACATTATTTTCCACTGACTTTAAGATTTTGAGGAGTTTTACAATTAAAAAAAAAAAAAAAAACCACAAAAACAAAAACAGAGCCATGGAAAGAAAACTAAGAAGACAGACTTTTAGCCTATCAGAAGCCAAATTGAAAGAGAAGAGATACAGGTTCCAAGAGCCTAGGATGAATTGGGCATTAAATATATCTCAGAGGGAAAACATTCCAGACTGAAATATATAGATAAGATTGCCTTTTGCTGCCCCTACATTCTTACGTAAAGGATATTTATAGCATTGTAATCATACAGAATTCAAAAACTAATTTTTTTTTCAATTACTGTTATTCAAGCGTTAAAAAAACAAAAACAAAATAGCCCGTGTCCAGGACCTCAATCAATCAAGCAAAAGGATCTCAGAGAAAGGGAACAGCCTCTGCTTGTCATGTTTTCTGGTTTTCTTCTCTCGATTTTCTGGAAAATCTGAAGGTCGCAGAGGTAGAGATGGAAAATCTATCTAAGGTCACCAAGACTTCAGAAGGCATGGGATGGAGAAAGCTATTTTTAATGATATTGTTGATCTCAAGATAGAGTGACCCAATAATCTTTCTAGAAATATCGTGTTCAGGAATAATGTTTAACTTTTATTCATTTATTTTATTCATTTGCTGCTTCTGAACATTGATGCTTCGTGCCTCTTAGGGGACAGACAAGGCATCTTGGTGACCCTGGGTGATGTCCTGGAGGAGTCAGGGCGGTGGCAGTGGTGGCAGGAAGTCATTGGATGGAGTGGGGAAGCCCCTGCCGCTGGTGCCCTTGGCCTTGGGGGGTGTGGCGCGGCTGCCACTGGTGTCTGAGGACCACCGCACTGGACGGAGAGGGGGCAGGCTGGATTTGGGGGCGTGTGGGGCCTTCCTTGTGTGCTCCAGGCTCGTGGTGGCTCTGGAGGACTGGCTTTGTTTCCTCTAGCCGAATAACAGACAGCAGCATTCACCATTTGAAGATTTCTGAAATTTTAAATTTATTGTTATTAATTAATGGAGACAGGGTCTCCAGGCTGAGTGCAGTGACGCGATCTGGGCTCAGTGCAGCCTCAACTTCCCAAGCTCAAGCGATCCTCCTGCCTCAGCCTCCCGAGTGGCATTCTTTATTCTTGACAACACAGCCCCAGTGGACAGGACATGCCATAGATATGTGAGGTCTCTGTCTGCCCCCTGGGGAGCCTCTGTCCCTCAGTCACCCTCAGTCATTGAGACTCTTGGTTGTGTATGAGCTGGTCTTTGCTCTGGAATAGCGAAATGACTCCAAATGGCCTTTCTTATTATTGTAATTTATTTAGCATTTATTTTTGAGATGGAATCTTCCTCTATTGCCCAGGCTGGAGTGCTGTGGAGCCATCTTGGCTCCCTGCAACCTCCTTCTCCCTGTTTCCAGTGATTCTTCTGCCTCAGCCTCTCTAGTAGCTGAGACTACAGGCGCTGGCCACCATGCCTGGCTAATTTTCTATTTTTAGTAGAGATGGGGTTTCACTATGATGACTAGGCTGGTCTTGAATTCCTGACCTCAGGTGATCTGGCCACCTCAGCCTCCCAAAATGCTGGGATTACAGGTGTGAGCCACTGCACCTAGACTATTTTCTCTTTTTAAAAGAGCAGTTACTGGAACAGTGTGAATGGTTTAGGACATGGGCTTATGGGGGCGGCTGGGTGGAATGTGTGTCAGCTGCTTGCTGGCCTTACCTTCCATGTTTTAGCACGTGTCTGGGCCTCTTGGAGAACAGCACTGACAGAATGTGCAGCCTGGGGCATCTGTCCATTGGGCTGGGGGGTGCCTTTTATAGGTCCTGAGAGGGAGGAAGTGAGAAAAGGGGAGTGAGCAAATCATTTTCAACATTTTTGCAAGTTAATCTGAAAATACAAAGCAGTTTACATCTCTAAAGGAAAGAAAGATACTTGCTGGCTACTTCTTACAAAAAAATAAAAATAAAAATAAAGCAAAAAAAGCAATTCGCAGGCAGGGCATGGTACACAAGACCTTATGAAAAATCTGAGGTTCTGTGACAAAACTTTATATGAAATTCAGCAAAAGTTTCAGGAAGGTGAGTACGGTATTTGATAAACCCCACTGAGGAGAGTCTGGATTAACCTGGTTCGTGGAGAGGAATAGTATGTTTTACTTTAGAAAACCTTTTCATAATTGAAGAATAAACCTTGAAAACCTATTTACCTTCAAAATAATATATTGTTGTTTTCCCTGAAATGTATTTATCTAGTTTCATACCACACTGAGTACAGGAGCAACTTTTAAACATTGTCCTCAATAGAGTACACTGGACAGAGACACAATAGACAGAGATTTGGACAAAATGTGGGGGTTCCTGAAATAATCTGGAATTAGATGTTTTTTTTTTTCCACCAGAAGTCCCCGTATTGTGATTTAATTTTCTTGCCTTTTAATTTGTCCTTTTGACACAAAGCTTAACTCATGGAAGGTTTATAGTTGTGAGAGAATCAGATAGAAGAAGCTCTATGTTAATTTCTGGGGCTCTTTCGAAAGTGTCCCACATAGGATGGCCACCTCTCCACACTTGGCCTGTTTCTCCTGCAACTGAACTGCCGCCCAGACCACACCAGAAGGTCTTCACCTCCTCTCCCTATGAATGCAGAGATGCTTTAGCCATGCTCAGCACCACTGTTCTGCCTGTTTATTTCTTAAACTAGTTTTCCAGTAATTTGAGAAACCCATTAATCTATATGACAACTCAAAGAACAACTTCAGATTAGAAATAAACGACCAAACAGAAAAAAAAAGGGAAAGTTTGGCTGGGTTCTGCTGGTTCATTCCTGTAATCTCAGCCCTAGGGCAGGCTGAGGTGGGTGGATCATTTAAGGTCAGGAGTTTGAAAACAGAATGGCCAATCTGGTGAAACCTTGTCACTACTAAAAATACAAAAAAATATAGCCAGGCCTGGTTCTCTCATCTCAGGTACTTGGGAGGCTGAAGCAGGAGAATTGCATGAACCTGGAAAGCAAGGGTTGTAGCGAGCTGAGATCATGACACAGCACGCCAGACTGGGTGACAGAGTGAGACCCAGTCTCCAAAACAAAACAAAAAAGAATAATACAATGGCCTTTGGAAACTCAGGGGGAAACTTTGGGAGGGGGAAGAAAGAAACGAGACTACAAACTGGATTCCGTGTGTACTGCTTGGGTGAGATGCACTAAAACCTCACAAATCAACACTAAAGAAGTTAGTCAAGTAACTAAATACTACCTGTTTGCCAAAAATTTATCAAAAGCAACATTAAAATTTTTTCTTGAAAACTCTGAAAATTGAGTACAGTATTTTCAAGTTACAAAGGCACATCTATCATGAGGCTTAATTATTGTAATGTTAAAAGAAATGAAGAGAACAAAGTTCAAATAGAGAAGCAGTCAGACATTTCCTCTACAGCAATGAAATCTGTAGCATACATTTTGTATTCTGAAAC
>CAUYLG010018085.1:0-18314 GCA_963573385.1 Cacajao melanocephalus
TATGTTGAACCAGCTTTGTAACCCCAGGATGAAGACTCCCTGATCATGATGAATAAGCTTTTTGATTTGCTGTTGCATTCTGTTTACCAGTATTTTATTGATGATTTTTGCATCAATGTTCATCATGGATATTGGCCTGAAATTCTCTTTTTTAGTTGAGTCTTTGCCCAGTTTTGGTTTTAGGATGATGTTGGTCTCATAAAATGAGTTGAGGAGTATTGCCTCTTTTTGTATTATTTGAAACAGTTTCAGAAGGAATGGTACCAGCTCCTCTTTGTATGTCTGGTAGAATTAGGCTGTAAACCCATATGGACCTGGGCTTTTTTTAGTTGGTAGGCTATTAATTGCTGCCTCAACTTCAGCCCTTGTTATTGGTCTCTTCAGGAATTCAATTTCTTCCTGGTTTAGTCTTGGGAGAGTACAAGTGTCCAGGAATTTATCCATTTCTTCCAGATTTACTGGTTTGTGTGCATAGAGTTGTTTGTAGTAATCTCTGATGGTAGTTTGTATTTCTGTGGAATCAATGGTGATGTCTGCTTTATCATTTTTTATTGCATCTATTTGATTCCTCTCTCTTTTCTTTTTTATTAGTCTAGCTAGCAGTCCACCTATTTTGTTGATCTTTCCAAAAAGCCAGTTCATGGACTTGATTTTTTGAAGGTTTTTTTTGTGTCTCTATCTCCTTCAGTTCTGTTCTGATCTTAGTTATTTCTTGTTTTTGAGTTTTTTTGGATCTTGCTTCTCTAACACTTTCAATTTTAATGACAGAGGAAATAGTCATTTTAAGAAAGAACGAGGCAGGCATATTAAAGCTGAAAAGATCCCTACAATAATTTAATAATACTTTCAGGAGTATTAACAGCAGAATAGAACAAGCTGATGCCAAAATCTCAGAGCTTAAAGACAAGTTCTTCAAATTAACTGAGTCAGACACAAAGAAAAAAAAAATTATAAAAATGAGAAAAAAAACTAAACTCCGAGAAACATGGCATAATGTAAAGAGATCAAAGTTATGACTCCTTGGCATCTCTGAAAGTGAAGGTGAGAGAGCAAGCAACTTGGAAAACCTATTTGAGGATATTGTCATTGAAAAATTTCCCAACCTTACTACAGAGGTTGGTGTTCAAATTCAGGGAATTCAGAGAAGCCCTGAAAGACTATGCAAGATGACTATCCTCAAAACACATAGTCATCGTATTCTTCAAGGAAAGTGAGAAAGAAAAAATTATATATATTGAAGTCAGCTAGAGAGAAGGTGCAGATCACCTACAAAGGGAATCCCATCAGGCCAACAGCAAACCTTTAGCAGAAACCCTACAAGCCAGAAGAGATTGACGGCATATATTCAGCATTCTTAAAGACAAGAAATTCCAATGGATAATTTCATATTCAGGCAAACCAAGCTTCATAAGCAAGGAGATAAAATGCTTTACAGACACGCAAATGCTAAGAGAATTTGTTACCACCAGACATGCCTTAGAAGAGGCCCTTAAGAGAGTGCTAAACATGAAAACAACAGACTGTTACTGGTCACCACAAAAACAGACTTAAATAGGTAGATCATTGGCACTATAAAGTGATTACACAATCTACTCTACATAACAACCAGCTAGCAACATAACAACAATATCAAATCCATACATATCAATAAACTTTTGATGTAAATGGCCAAATGTCCCACTTAACAGGCACAGAGTGGCAAGTTGGATAAGGAAGCAAGATCCAACTGTAAGTTCTCTTCAAGAGACTCATCTCACATTCAATGACACTCATAGGTTTAAAGTAAACAGATGGAGAAAATCTACCAAGCAAACAAAAAACAAACATAACAAAAGAGCATTGTTGTTCTATTTCAGACAAAACAGACTTTAAAGCAATAAGAATTATAAACGACAGAAAAGGGCATTATATAATGATAAGGGTTCAATTCAACAATATATATGCACCTAACACTGGAACACCAAGATTCATAAAACAAGTTCTTAAAGAATTATGAAGAGACATAGATAACAACACAATAATACTGAGAGACGTCAACATCCCTCTGACAGCGCTAGACAGATCATTGAGGCAGAAAACTAACAAAGATATTTGGGATCTAAACTCTATACTGAACCAAACAGACTTCTACAGGGCACTTCACCCAACAACAACAGAATATACATTATCCTCATCTACACACAGCACATAACTTGAAATAGAACACATGTTCTGCCATAAAGTGATTCTCAAAAAAACAAGCAAATAAAAAATCCATACCAACCATACTCTCTGACCACAGGGTAATTAAAATAGAAATCAGCACTAAAAATATCTCTCAAAAACATAAAATATGTGGAAATTAAGCTATCTGTTCTTGAAAGACTTTTGTGTAAACAACGAAATTAAAGCAGAAATCAAGAAATTTTTTGAAACAAATGAAAATGAAAATACAACATACCAGAATCTCTGGGATATGGCTAAAGTTGTGTTAAGAAGGAAGTTTATAGTGCTAAACGCCCACATCAAAAAGTCAGAAATATCTCAAATTAACAACCTATCATCACACCTAGAAGAACTAGAAAAAGAAGAGCAAACCAACCCCTAAACTAGCAGAAGAAAATTAAAAACAGAGCTGAATGGAATGAAATTGAGACATGAAAAGCTGTGCAAAAGAACAAAACCAAAAGTTAGCTTTTCAAAGGAATAAATAAGATTGATAGACCACTAGGAGGTAGACTAATTAAGGAAGGGAGAAGATTCTAATAAAAAGAATAAGTAATGACACAAGGTACATTATTGCTGTCCCCACTGCAAAATATATATATATACATATATATATGTGTATATATATGCATGCATAAACCCTCGGAGGCTACTATGTATACCCTTACATAGGGAAATTAGAAAATCTAGGAGAAATGGATAAATTCCTGGAAATAGAAGCTTCCCAAGATGGAACTAGGAAGAAGTTAAATCACTGAATGAACAATAACGAGTTACAAATTGAATCAGTAATAAAAAGCCTACCAACCCGAAAAAGCCCTGGACCAGATGTATTCACACTCAAATTCTTACCAGACATATAAAAAAGAGCTGAAACCAATACAACTAAAATGTTTCCAAAAAAAATTTAGAAGGAGGAACTCCTCCCTATTCATTCTATAAGGTCAGCACTATTCTGATTTCAAAATAGGGAACAGATCAAATGAGAAAAGAAAACTTCAGGCCAATATCCTTGATGAACATATATACAAAAATCTTTGACAAAATACTAACATACTAAATCCAGCAGTGCATCAAAAAGATAATCCACCATGATTAAGTAGGCTTCATTCTTGATATGCAAGATTGTTTCAATATACACAAATCAATCATTGTGATTCATATATAAACAGAACTAAAAGCAAAACCAGATGTTTATCTTAATAGATGCAGAAAAGGCTTTCATAGAATTCAGCATCTCTTTACATTAAAACCCCGAACAAGCTACACATTGAAAGAACATTCTGAAAAATAATAAGAGCTATCTCTGACAAACCCACAGCCAGATCATACTGAATGGGCAAAAGTTGGGAGCATTTCCCTTGAAAACTGAAAAAGACAAGGATGTCCACTCTTACCACTCCTATTGAATGTAGTACTGAAAGTCACAGCCAGAGGAATAGGGCAAGAGGAGTAAATAAAAAGCATTTAAATAAGAAGAAAGTTCCGATTATATACTTGGAAAACCCCATACACTCTGTCCAAAGGCTCCTAGATCAGATGAACAATTTCAGTGAAGTTTCAGGATTCAAAATCAGTGTTCAAAAATCAGTGGCATTCGTATACCAATAATGTTGAAGCAGAGAGACAAATCATGGATGCAACCTCATTCACAATAGTCACCAGATGAATAAAATACCTAGGAATACGGCTAACAAGGGAAGTGAAAGATTTCTACAACAATAATTACCAAAAAAAAAAAAAACTTTTCTCTTGCCTGATTGTCCTGGCTAGAACTTCCAATACTATATTGAATAGGAATGGTGAGAGAGGGCATCCTTGTCGTGTGCCAGGTTTCAAAGGGAATGCTTCCAGTTTTTGCCCATTCAGTATGATATTGGCTGTGGGTTTGTTGTACATTTTTGTATTTATAATAGAGACAAGGATTTCCCGTGTAGCCAGGCTGGTCTTGAACTCCTGATCTCAGGTGATCTGCCCGCCTCGACCTCTCAAAGTGCTGGGATTACAGATGTAAGCCACCACACCCAGCCATGTTGCCTTCTTTTTTTCTTTCTTTTTTTTTTGGCAGCAATGTTGCGGCCTTAGTTTACTGAAACAGTATTGATTTGGCACAACTTTTTTGAGTTTGGATAAGAATATGTTCTTATATATTTACCATAAAGCATGAAATTAATAATCTCATTATAATCTACCATGTTTCCCTGTCATAGGTGAATGACTATGACATTAATTGATTTATGGATTAAAAAACAAAACAAAGGCTCAGATATTTTAGCTAAGACCACAATTATGATGGGACAGTGGCTAGATTCAAAGCCAATTTGTCTGACTACAGGTTATTCAAATTTCTTATTCCATTATGATGCTTCTTTTTTTCTCAAAAATTAAGATCAAGGGAACAGAAGAAAATGCAATGATTATTTAGTCTATTCATTCCATAAATGCTTGAATATCTGCCATTTTTCAGTAGATTTACTACCAAAGATGTAATAATTAACTTTATTTTTGCTTTTTTCACTCCCCATGCTTCTGTTAGTGGAAAAAAAGGAAGCCCATGAAGAATTGAGTTAGAAAATAAGAATCGGAGAGTAATGCAGGGAAAAAAAAGCAAAAACAAAACACAGTAGCCAGATAATCCATAAACTGAAACAATCAAGCCTTAATTGAATGCACATGTGTAGACGGAGATGCCTCTCTAATAGTGAGGCAGTAGGCAATGATTAATTACTGGAAGAAATCAGTAAAGAATTCTTCCTGAGCTCTGAATTGTGCTCTGAATATAAAAATCTGCTGGAACAGGTGACATGTTGTCAAGGGTTCCAACAAGCAGACAGAAGAAATTGCAGATTTGCCAACAATTTATTTCCAAAGACAAAGAGAGATGGTGACGTAGCAATGTCACAAAGTAATGCACAAAACTTTTCATTTTTCCTTCTGTCTGAAGAATGGTAATCTACACTACAGTTTTATTGTCTGAGTGACAGGGAAAGACAAAATGCAATAATTAAGAAACCCAGAGACTGTCATGAAAGACAATCTGAAGCTGGTAGTTGAGCAATTATTTAAAGTGCCCAAAAAGCTGAGTTCAAAACTTCATTGTTTTAGGTATTTTGGGGGGAACTAAAGAGTTATCTCAGGAAGGGGGAAATATTAAACTTATAGAGAAGTAAACATAAAAATGTAAGAATATTTATTTAGTCACTCACCAAATATATATCAAAACTCTATAACGTCCCCAGATATATATTGTGTACAAGAAGAAATGTGAACATACTGTTCATGGCTCCATCCTCATCAGCTAGAACAGAGTCTATTACACAGAAAATGCTAACAAAAATAACTAATCAATGAATGAATAAGTGGGTAGCATTTCCCTTACGTAGCTTACAGGGGACTAAGAAAGATATTTGCCACTTTTCTGAAGTTTTTTTGTGATTTATGTAATTATAAATGGGAGGTGCATATCCATGGTTATAAGATGATATAAAGCACAATTATCCTCACACTGGTCCTCATATCAGAATCACCTGAAAAGCTGTGTAACAATGCTCAGACCTGCCTCTCTACCCTATGTGCCTGATTTAAATTGTTTAGGCTGGGGCATGGGCATTGGTATTTGAGGATTTTAATGTTTAACTAGGGTTGAAAAATAATAATACGTAAAGAAAGAATTAACTTGGAGTAGAAGAAGAAAGAGGAGGCGTCAACCAAAACAATTGTAGATATGGGTGTAGCGCCCCAGGACCAGGAGAAGCACGTTCAGCAACTCCGTGGCTAGAAGCAGCATGGCACTGGTCACACACCAACAGCCAGCATGGTTAGTGCACCGAAAAAGCCGCAGGGCATGAAGCTGGTGAGATAGGCAAGGCCAGAACACGCGCATTTTTTAAGTCTCTGTCTTTAAAACCTTTAATGGCTGCTTAGTGTGTCTAGAATAATAAAGGTGAGAAAGTTGATGGTAGTGATTTTGTCTTTAGAAGGTTTTTGAAAAATGAGAGAGATAAAATGTATGGAGAGGACAGTTAGGAGACCATTGTGATCTGCCTCACAAGAGCTAATAGTAGTCTGGATGAGGCACAAAATAGCGAGCAGTACTGCCTGCTCTGAGATCCAGGCAACAGGTATTTTGAGTTCCAGGATTAAGAGGGTTGCATTCAGCCCCTCTTGCAACTTTCTTCTTTCCTACAGAGCCTTGAGCCTTCTTAAAGGACCTGTGCACACCCCTTTTCCCAGATGACCTTCAAAAAGAGGCCTGCACCTTCAGTCTAAAGGCTTGCTACGGGGACAGTTCAGTGGTAAAGGGGTAGATAATGAGTTGTAAGATGGGATGTTCACATATATGCACACTAGTCCCTTGAGGTGCAGGTTAGATTTTAGTGCGGCAAGAGAAGTAGGTTAGGCTAGGAGTTGGGTTCAGGCTTGTGGCTGGTATAGGTTCAACGTGCAATTTGTTAGAGTCCTTTGCATATATTAGGGGTAGGTCTGGCAGTAAGGAGAGGAAAAAAATAACAGACAAGTGCAGACATGTTCTTGAAATGAACAGGTGGAAAAGGTATTAATATATTCTCAGCTTCATCTGAAATAATCATATTTTTAAAGAAAAATTTCAATATATGTAATATTCCAAGGTAATTTCTCATGTATTTATTTTCCAATTATTGTCATAACAATTCATTAACGTGGTCAAGGAAGGTATAATTTCTCCCATTTGCAAACACAGAAATTGATGTTTACATAGAGGGGTGGTTGGCAGACTTTTATCTGTAAAGGACATGTGTGATGGTTAATATTAAGCATCAACTTGATTGGATTGAAGGATGCAAAGTATTGTTTCTGGGTGTATGTGGGTGTTTCTGAGTGTTTCCAGAAGAGATTAACATTTGAGTCAGTGGACTGGGAGAGGAAAACCCATCCTCCAAAAGCCTCGTCCACAATGTGGGTGGGCACCATCCAATTAGTTACCAGCATCACTAGAAAAAGCAGGTGGAAGAAGGTGGAATAAGCTGACTTGTTAAGTCTTCCAGCCTCCATCTTTCTCCTGTGCTGGATGCTTCCTGCTCTTGAACATCAGAATCCAAGTTCTTTAGCTTTTGGAACTTACGCTAGCAGTTTACCAGGGGCTCTAGGGCCTTTGGCCACAGACTGAAGTCTACACTGTTGGCGTCTCTATTTTTGAGTCTTTTGAACTCAGACTAAGCCACTACTGGGTTTCTTACTCCTCATCTTGCAGAGAGCCTATTGTGGGACTTCACCTTGTGATTGTGTGAGTCAATTCTCCTTAATAAACTGCCTTATATATATATATACATATGTATTACATTAGTTCTGTTCCAGTAGAGAACCCTAATACAGCATGTTAGTAAGTATTTTTGGCTTTGTAGGCTATATTCTATCATCTCTGCTATTCTAGCTACTCCTTGCTGGCATCTTAGTTCAAAAGCAGCCACAGGCAATATGTAAAAGAATGGGTGTGGCTATGTTGCAATAAAACTTTATTTATAAAAAAAAGGTACGCAGCCAGATTTGGCTCATAGGTAGTAGTGTGCTGATTCCTTATGGAGGCTGTTATTAGCTGACAGCAAGTAAACAGCATAAGTGGTCCAAGAAGTCAATTCCTGTTTTTGGTTCTGTGCTAGCTACTTCAAAATCCTTAAAGGATAGCCACAGAATGCTAGTTTTCAAGAAACACAGAGATCACCTTGTATGAACTCATTCTACAGATAAGAAAATGGAGGATCAAAGTTAGGTAAATTGTTCAAGACTGCAGGACTCTTTAAAGCCAGAACTGTGACTAGAAATTTAATTTCTAGTCTTGCTCTCAACTATCTTGCTCTCTTAAAGGCCCACTTCTGCCAAAGTCCATCATCTTCATGAACTGCACTGGGCCAAGTCTAGACTTCCTAATGTGTTCTCTTTCTATACTGCCTCCTTACAGGAGGGTGAGCCTAACTCAAAAGAAAGAAAATTATAGCAAAGTAGCAACACAATGGCCAAAGTTCAGAAGGGCTTTTCCTGGAAACTTCCAGGTTCCCAGGTTCCCAAAGTGAAAAATTATAGTTCTGGAATTCATAATTTTGCTCTCTCTCTCTCTCTCTCTCTCACCAAGTCCCTCAGCAACTTAGCTCAGATTTCCTTTTTAAAAAATTTATTATACTTTAAGTTCTGGGGTACATGTGCAGATCATGCAGGCTTGTTATATAGGTATACACATGCCATGGTAATGGTTTGCTGCATCCATCGCCCCGTCATGTACATTAGGTATTTCGTCTAATGCTATCCCTCCCCAATCCCCCCAAACCCTGCTACTCCTCCCCTAGCCCCCGACCCCTCAGGCCCTGGTGTGTGATATTCCCCTCCCTGTGTCTATTTGTTCTCATTGTTTATTACCCACTTATAAGTGAGAACATGTGCTCTTTGGTTTTCTGTTCTTGTGTCAGTTTGCTGATGGTTTCCAGTTTCATCCATGCCCTGCAAAGGACATCAACTCATCCTTTTTTATGGCTGCATAGTATTCCATGGTGTATATGTGCCACATTTTCTTTATCCAGTCTGTCATCGATGGGCATTTAGGTTGGTTCCAAGTCTTTGCAATTATGAACAGTGCCACAACAAACATACCTGTGCATGTGTCTTTATAGCAGAATGATGTATAATCCTTTGGGTATATACATAGTAATGGGATTGCTGGATCAAATGGTATTTCTATTTCTAGATCCTTGAGGAATTGCCACACCATCTTCCACAATGGTTGAACTAATTTACACTCCCACCAACAGTGTAAACGTGTTCCTATTTCTCCACATCCTCTCCAGCATCTGTTGACTCCAGATTTTTTAATGATCACCATTCTAACTGGCATGAGGTGGTATCTCAATGTAGTTCTGATTTGCATTTCTCTAATGACCTGCGATGATGAGTTTTTTTTTCATATGTTTGTTGGCTGCTTAAATGTCTTCTTTTGAAAAGTGTCTGTTCATATCATTTGCCCACTTTCTGATGGGGTTGTTTGTTTTTTTCCTGTAAATTTGTTTTAGTTTTTTGTAGATTCTGGATATGAGCCCTTTGTCAGATGGGTACATTGCAAATTTTTTTCCCATTCTGTTGGTTGCTGGTTCACGCTAATGATTGTTTCTTTTGCTCTGGAGTTTGACTAGATCCCATTTGTCTATTTTGGCTTTTGTTATCAATGCTTTTGGTGTTTTAGTCATGAAGTCCTTGATTATGCCTATGTCCTGAATGGTTTTGCCTAGGTTTTCTTCTAGGATTTTTATGGTGTTAGGTCTTATGTTTAAGTCTTTAATCCCTCTGGAGTTAATTTTAATGTAAGGTGTCAGGAAGGGGTCCAGTTTCTGCTTTCTGCACATGTCTAGCCAGTTTTCCCATCACCATTTATTAAACAGGAATCATTTCCCCATTGCTTTTCTCAGGTTTGTCAAAGATCAGATGGTTGTAGATGTGTGGTGTTGCCTCCAACTACTGTTAACGTTTGTTAGTATGTCCATTAAATGAGCCATAGAAACACATAACCTCCTTGAAGCTGTTAACCACTTGATCCAATCTTAGGGCAATGTCACATTCCAGAAAATTCAATAAAGTAGCCAAAAGTAATTTCAGATTAGTCTGTGTGTTTTACTTCTATTTATTGAGCATGATGTAGCACATCTTCTTTTAAAAATCTCAATTTTGGCCAGGCAAGGTGGCTCATGCTTGTAATCCCAGCACTTTGGGAGGCCAAGGTGGGTGGATCATATGAGGTCAGAAGTTTGGGACCAGCCTGACCAATATTGAGAAACCCTGTCTCTACTAAAAATTCAAAATTAGCCAATGTGGTGGCACATGGCTGTAATCCCAGCTTCTTGGGAGGCTGAGGCAGGAGAATTGCATGAATTCAGGAGGCAGAGGTGGCAGTGAGATTAGATCATACCACTGCACTCTAGCCTGGGCAACAAGGGTGAAACTCCATCTCAAAAAATAAAAATCACATTTTTTTTTCTGAATCACTTTCCTCCCTCACCATGGCAGCACTTATCCAGCCTTCATACTCCTTCCCTTCCTCCATCTTCTCCAGATTTTATGTCAAGAATATCAATATGGCACAGCTGCCAAAATACAAAGAGCGGGTTGAAGATAGGCAGTGTAGATAGGTAAAGCCAGAATCTCTTTCATGGTAAAGAGAAGAGAAAGAACAGAATCACTTATATCTGAATAATATTTGTTGAGACACACTTAAAAAAATTATCCACTGATGAAGAATCCATCAACATACATAGTCAAATTAGTGAAGGTACTAAAGGCCTCTTTCAGAGACAAAGTGTCTGCTGGCTGACATACAGTACTTCATAATAAAATGTGAGCATGTCAGACACAGCTGATAGCTTTCCTTCACTCTTGTTATAGCTGGAAAACAATTCAGTAGGCGTAATTTATGTAGAGTTTAGTAAACCATTCAGAAAAGTTCTGTAAGGAAATTTAACAGAAATTAGAAACATTCTGTCTGGTTAAAACTACTATCGCCCGTCTACATAAAACAGACTGACAGGCAATAAAAAAGGTAATTGCCATCAGTACAACATCAAATAGGGGATAAGATTAAAGGATTAGATTAGAACAGCCACCTGTGAAGGCAGAATTTGGAATTTAAAGTGCACTTGTAGCTAAATAAGAAACCATTTAAGATGACAATTTTATAGTACAGCACTTTTATGTCCTTCTCTTGTATTAGGAAGTGAAATAAAATAAAATACCTACCAGATTTATTCAAGTTCAAGGTTTATCTTAAGGATAAAAAGAAGAAAAATGATAAAATCATGGCTGCACAAAAATGTGCAAAAATTTATAGAATTGTTTTTTACAATTGATAAAAACTGGTAATAACGAAGATATCTTTCATAGGTAAATGAATAAACAAATTATGGCACATCCATACAACAGAATATTATTCAGTGATAACAAGGAATGAACTATTATGCTATGCAAAGACATGGATTGAATATTTAATGCACAATGATAAGTGCAAAAAGCAAGTCTGAAAATTACATACTGTATGGTAGCATTCCTATGGTATTCTGAAAGTTACAAAACCATGGAGAAGGTAAACTGATCAGTGGTTGCCAGGAGATTCAGAAGGAGGAATGGTTATAAAGTACAAACACAGAGGACTTTTTCAGGAAGGTGAAATTATTTGGTATAATACTGTAATGAGATATAGAACACTATATTTGTAAAACTCCATAGAAATGTATGGTAAAAGAGTAAGTTCCAATATATGCAAATTAAAACAGACTTTTTTTTTGGGGGGTGGGGGATCTCAGGATAAAATACTGACTATGACAAAGGAATTAAACTGCAATAGAAATGTAGGGAACAGCCACATTGAAAGGGTGAGGGAAAGAACACTGACCAAAATGACTCTGGAGGTAAATGGAGTCTGTAGGATTTGTAGGATTAAAGGCAAAGCAGATCTGTACATAAGCACTTTAATTGATAAAGAGTTATTTTGCTATCTCCTTATGGTGGTATAGGTTCATGCTTCTGAAACTACTGTATGTGTATACTGGAATTAAACAATTAAGTAAATGAATGGTGGATGGTAGGAGCCAGGTTTGCAATTGTTAGAGTGAGAGATTACACATAAACAAGGGGAGCAAGCTAGAATGATCCACGTAGGAATAGAAACAACATTATGAGCTTATGTTTAGCTTACTGTAGAAAGGAACATATTCATTAGTTTGTATGTGTGTATGAGTTAGTATACACGTGTCTCCGCTTGCTCTGTAAGCTGAGAGATCCCAGAAGCAACAGTATCTCAGTAGCAACGAACATACATAGCACATAGATATTGGTATCTAATACCATTTTCCAAAACCAAGACCCAGCACATTTTGAAAAATTGGCTGATTCTAGGACTGATGCAGAAAGTAGAGAAAATAAGCCTGGAGGATTTGATAGTGCCCCTCCAAAAAAGAAATTGTTCAAAACATACACATGCAAGCACACAGAATGATGGAAGCATGTCAAAGAAACAAAACAACCAACTAAAGAATTTGTCATCTCCAAAGCTAGAATCATATGTACAACAAAATAAACAAAGTATTCTATGTAACTCAAAATGTAGCATACATATCCATGAATCCATATTGTTACTTTTTAAAAAAGAAAGAATAAAAAATAGAGAAGAAAAGTCTTCCATGCAGAAGTAGTCAAAATAATGGATGCTGATGCTCCACCCTTGAGGAAACAGAGCATAATTCCCATTAATCTCAGTGTCTGACTATACATAGTTTCTTTCTTTCAAAAGTATGAATGATAATGTGAGGGACAATGGTAACTTCACATTGAAGAAATTTCTCAAATACTGCATCAGCTGTGTGGATCAATGCTGACATCAACAGTGGTAAGTATTGTTGTTAGTATGGACACTTTATATGACATAATGAGAATGGTACTTTACCCCTGTGGTCTTCTTCACAAAATCCAAACTCTAGGCAAATAATAAGAAATAACAGAAGTCTCAATTGAAGAACACTGTACAATATATCTCACCAGTTGTCAAAACTATCAAAGTTATCGAAAACAGGATTAAGTCTGAAAAGCTATCACAGCTAAGGGAAGCCAAAGAAGACCTGATCTCTAAATCCTATGTAGTATTTTGGATGGGATCCTGAAACAGGAAAATAAAATAAAATAAAAAAATGTAAAAACCTATTGAAATGTGAATAAATTATAGACTTTAATTGATAATAATGTATCAATACAGGTCAATTAATAGTGACAAATTTATCAGTGATAAGGGAGATTAACAGTAAAAGGAACTGGATATGAGGTATAGGCAATTTTTTTTACAATCATCACAGTTTTTCTGTAAACCTAAAACTATTATAAAATTAACAGTTTGCTAAGAAACTGTAGAGGATTTTAGCTAATTAACATCTATATTTATTTAATAAGAGCAATCTGATGCCAGGCACTAAAGGAGTAAATCAATAAGTAACCCATAAACTCTCTTGATAGCACTTGACAATTTGATTTTATTTTTCTCATACCCTTTCATGCAAGACATAAATGCTAGACTGTGAAATGTATTTTATTTTTCTTTATATTCTCAGAGTGTCCAGCATTATTAGTTTTTAAGTATAAGAGCTCACAGGCTTTTGTTAAAACTATAGTAACATACATTAAGAGAATGGTTAAGCCATAGAACTAGGTAACAAATGAATTGGGAATACAATGAATGTGAGCATTTATAACTAATGCAAAATTTCAGATGCATGGAATTTTAGAAGCAATTGTTGAACACACATGAACTTAGTGGTCAGTAACTGTAGTTACTGTTTTTGCAGACTAAAGGGTAAAAACAAAATTTTAGTAAAGATGACATTTTGATGGATAATTGAAGATTGAGTCATAGTACGAGCAGCATTTGAATAGGCTCTCAAGAAGAACCTTGCACTTGTGCAAAAATTTGCCAAATTATTGATATTAAAAATACGTATGTACTGTGTGTGCCCAGAGTGTCTCAATAAATATTTGTTCAAATTACAACATTAACACTGTTACATTTAACAATCACCATACCTACTTTTGGAAGTGACTAGAAAGATGTATAATAGTAAGTTAATTTTATTCAAATTGATGCCTCTGTACAGTTACAAGTTGCTATGTGGTTGGTGAACAGAATTCACTTTTCTAATCATGGGGCTTAGCTACACACTCAACATCTCCAAAGTTAAATTAGCTTTGTTTGTGTTTAAGAGTCCCAGTGCACACTATACAATCTGCTTATGAACTGTTTTCTCATTTATTCCTTCAGAATTTATGAAGAAATAGGAAGAATAAAATTTGCACAAAATAAACACTTAAAACACCAGGTTGACTACAGTAAATAATAATGTAATGTATATTTCAAAATAACTAAGAGAGCAAATTCAAATGTCTCACTGTTTAAAAATAAGATAGGCAAGGGAGAGGATAGATACGTTAATTATCTTGATTTAATCATAACACATTGTATACATGTCAAAACAACATACTATATCCAATAAATGTATATAATTATAATCTACCAATTTTTCAAAAGAGAGAGTAAAAGTGTATTTAATGAAAACTAAGACTATTTATCAAAATAAAACCCCACTATTTCTTTCTAGGTGTAACCACTATTTTTTAAAATCCTATTTTATACATAGAAAACTTAATTTATCCCCTTCAAACATATTGCATATACTTTATTTTTCATAAATAAAATGGATTCTATAGAATCAACATTTTCTAATTTATTTAATCATTCTCCAAGCAATGGATATGTAGCTTATTTGTGGTCTTTTGCTCTTATTAACAATGTAGTGAAAATTTTACTTACAAATATGTAAAAAGTCATATAAATACATTTTTGTGCCTCCATAGTACATTATTAAAGTGTTTGATAACAAGTTATTTGATTTTCAAATTCTGAATATGTATTGCCAAAGTGACCTCGAAAGAGATTGTAAAAATTTATTTATCCACAAATAGTGTCTATTCTCTTATATCCTTACTAAGTCAGTCTGTCTAGTCAACTCTGAGCAAGGTTTAAATGGAGAATGTGGAGATATGCATAAGAAACAAGTAATACTTACTTGACATTACATAGTACTTGGGTATATTGGTCCTAGAAGAAGCAGATGGTTTATTAAACTCCCTTCAATCATCTTTTTGTAAGACATCTTTTTTTCACAGGGGACCTGTTGAATTTATATATATACCAACACTTTTGAATAAGGTTATTTATTGGGCTTATCCACACATCCTACATTTAAACCTTGGTAAGAGTACTGCTTGGCAGGACCTGTGTCTTTAGGTAGAAGAGAACATTACCAAAGTGCAGCTCAGCAGAAAAGGAGAGTACATTTCCTCTTCTTCCACTACCCAGTCTCCTGCTGGTGCCTATCATGGACCAAACCCAACAGAAATTAGAGGGCAAGGGAGCCCATTTGACACAGTCCATAGAGATGCTGAGGCATGAAGCAGGATTAGTAAAAGGTAGAAAGTAGATTTGGTGAAATAAAGTTTTTTAATGTAGCATATTCACTAATTTGTATATTCAAATTCTCATTTTGATTCCACCAGGAATGTTAATGACCTACTCTTAGAAAAATCTATACACTAAAATGGATAAAAAGTTTTATGCTGGAATATGGTGGAGGGCAAGATTGTCAAACACAGGAGCATAGATTACTTTGAACTTGAAATTCTCTATGAGATACATGTTTTAACCACTTTCCTTTTAAAAGGGGAAATGTAAGCCTAGAGAAATAACTTGTAAGAATGTAGATCTATCGAGGAAAAGTGCTTGAGCCTATACACAGGGCATTGATCTCCCCCAGGCCTCTGAGCTTTCTCTTCACCTATTCATGAAGAATGATTGAGGAATTTATACTTTATTGAGAAACATTCATTTTGTGATTCGTCTTTCAGAGTATCTTTTTTCAGGGTAATCTATGTCTATTTTGAATAAAAACACTGATGATTTATAAATGAATAGCTGGAATTATTTTAGACTACTGTCTTAGGCTACTTCCAAAATTGCATTTCCTGCACAGAATACTGGGTTTCCAAAAAAAACTTTAATGAAGATGTTTTAACTATATAAAAATTAAAAAGGTAGATGGTTATACATGTATGTAGGTGTGTATGTGTTTGTGTGTATGTGTATGTACACACACTATGTATATATATATGTGTGTTTGTGTATATGTTTCACTATATTATAACAATAAAAAATAAGTCATTTTGTAAAGCAGAATCAACATATACAAACCCCCTTTAAAAATGGGAATGTGCCAATAGGATTTGACATGGACTTACTTAATTGCAACAGTATTGTCAGGTGGATATTAAAAATAAATTAAAGAGGTGTTAGAGCTGGAAGATCATTTTCAAGTTACCCCTTCCCCCACCATTTGACATACAAAAAAATTCAGGAGGTTGTGTTAAGTAATTCGGATTCTCTGATTTGATAATTAAAATTGAGCTGTACAAAGATTTTCCGAGGATCAAAACCTAGAGGCAAAATATTGTGTAAAATAGAACAAAGGATGTATTTTGCACTGTATTATATGATGGAGAATGTGAACACAGAGAAACTAACTCAGCAGTGAGAGATGTATGCCATGTAAGAGCAGAGAGTCACAAATGAGAACGATGATGCTAGATCATGCCTGAGGTACAGGGAAATGCAGAAAGAGTACTCACCAGCTTTCTGGTTCTGGCTCTTATAAAGCCTGGCTGTATTTCTGTTTCTAAAGCTATACGATATTATTGACACTATATTCTCACATATATCATTAAGCAAACTTCAGTAGGAATTTAGTTTGGATATTAAAATAGATTGGGCTGAATTAGAACTTTTCTATGCCCCCAACTGACTTTTTTTTCTTGTATCTCAAATTTTGGTAACACTAAATTTACCACCACCTATAAAGATGGCTAGGTTTCAGAAAGTTCTACAGCATGTTTATAGAAACCTCAGAAAAATTATGTCATAGACATTTTCACAAAAGGCAGAAGTTACCTTATTTCATTAATAGAATATTGAATCTAGAAATTTTCTTCTATGAATTTAGGTATATCTAATGTAAGTATTTTCTAAAACTCGAACAAGTTGTGTTTATTTATCTATCTTATTGTTTTATTTCTGTTCTCATTGTCCCATTATCAAGCCCTAAAGACATTTTCTTCCTGGAGACAAGTTCTTTGTGGGGGTGAAATCATAGAATTCAAAGGCATTAATGTCTTCTCAAGTGATATGGTCATTGTAAATGTTCAAAAGCTTTGATGAATTCTCAAAAGCAAGAATACAGAACCAAGTTGTCAGAAGCTCTAAAATCATTTAAGCACAATGTCTTTGTGATTTCAGTCACATTTTCAGGTAGCTATGCTGTGATCTAAGAAATAGTACAGTTTTGGAAAATCTTGACCATCTTTCACCTGGGAAGTATAGACTGAAAGTTCTAGGCTCTTTCATTCTTCTTCTGGGTATATACTAACAAATAATATGGGAGTTTGAAGAAATCTGAAGCACTCCTACTATCACATTTTAAATTAAAATAATAGGAAAATGGAGAAATTAAAACAAACAAAAGAACAGAGACAAAGAAAAAAAGTGTTAGACTTGGATCATAAGAACTCTCAAGTTACTTTTAAACATTTTCCTCTCCCCCTAAACATTTCTATAATGATCAAATGTTGAGAAAGTGAAAGGAGTACCCTCCAAGGTTACACAACTAAACCCAATGACTAATCAGATTTGAAGTCCCTATTATCTTGCTTTACGGTATTGTTAATGAAACACACACAGGTCTAAATTATGCCTGGATGTCTAGTACAGGTGCCATTTGAATCAAGTACATAGATCAGTCAGTCAGCAGTCCATGCTTGGAGGCAAAGCTGTTCAATTAAAAGTCTGTGGCGAGAGAGATCCAAGATGGTGGGTTAACAACAGCTCAGGATTGTAGCTCCCAATGAAAGCGCAGAGAGCGTGTGGACACCGCAATTTCAGACGAATTTCTGTTCTCCACAAACTGGGAGCGACCCAACAGAGGAGCCACCCAGGTCTCTAGCGTGACTCTTTTGGCCGGCGCAGCTGTTTTGCCGGCTCCCCAGCATGGCACGGCACTTCTCAGTGTGGAGTATACACAACTGGATGCCCTTTGAGTCGGGCTCGGCTGGTCCCATCCCCACAAGAACAGCAATTGGAAGTGCTGAGGACTGAGAGATTCACAGTAAGCACAGTTGAACCCGTGAAAGCCTAGCTCTGCGGGGAAAGGGTGTCTGTCGAAGGAAAATTAAGAAACAGAAAAAACTTCGTCACCAACAAGACGGACATCCACTCAGACCCAATCTGAAAGTCGGCAATTACAAAGACGATAGGTGGATAAATCCACCAAAATGGGAAGAAACCAGTGCAAAAAGGCTGAGAACACCAGAAATCAGAATGCCTCTCCTCCTACAGGGGATTGCAGCTCCTCATCAGCAAGAGAACAAGGCATGATGGAGAATGAGTGTGATGAACTGACAGAATCAGGCTTCAGAAGGTGGATAATAAGAAACTTCTGTGAGCTAAAAGAACATGT
>CAUYLG010018086.1:0-72197 GCA_963573385.1 Cacajao melanocephalus
GAGGCAGGAGAATCACTTGAACCTGGGAGGCAGAGGTTACAGTGAGCCGAGATCGTGCCACTGCACTCCAGCCCGGGTGACAGAGTGAGACTTTGTCTCAAAAAAAAAAAAAAGTAAAAAAAGCCCTCTTAAATTAAATAAGCCCACCCCTCTGTGGAGAGGCCCGGGACCTGAGGCCCTTGGGCTCTGATCGAGAGGATGTCAGAGGGCTGCATCCATCACTGCGCCTGTATAAGTTCATGTGTGTGCATCCGTGACTCACCGTCATCAGTGACATTTAACAGCCTGCAGTTCACCCAGTGGTATAGGCGTCACTCTTCCCAGCACCGTCGATAGTTTCCAAGAGAGGCAAAACAACAGAAACAAAGCTTTCTAGTTTTTGTTTAAGGGAAACACTTAAAATAACGAGACTTAATGACACATGAAGTCTATTGTGTTTTCCTCACCGTGAGACAGGAAAACTGGGTCCTTATGTGACTGCCAACCTGACTGCCTCAACTAGACACTGACTTTGCTGACTCGCTAGATTTGAATGTTGAGGGTCTGTGCCCATCATCCTAGCCACACGTCTCTCCCACCTTCTTTATTTTCTGGTGGCCTTCATTAATTCCTGGGCCAGGTCTAATGCTTGTGACCTAGGTCAGTGATTTGGAAAGCAGTACGATGGTTAAGTACGAGTTTAGGGCTGTGCAGAGAGACCTCAAAAATGTCTCTATCTTTGTTTTTCTGTGGGGCAAAAGAGGAATTTGGCAATAGATTGCCTGGCCCTTATCTATACACAATGAATTGTTTGTTGAATTTCCCACCTCAGGAGGCGAAATGAATGCTAGTCAGAGTGAGATGCAACTTCAGGATAACAAAGATAAATATTAACCATTTCCAGAAGCAGCTTATGCATATTTAATGATATTCAGAGTAAAGATCCCAAATTAGAGTACATTCTAATTACGTTTTATTCTGTTCTAGCCTGTTTTAGAATGTATTCAGAAAACTGTTTCTTTCTGCAAGATTGCCCTGGGAAAAGCTTGAGCTGAGGCCTGGGTCTGCTTAGCACCAAGCTGTAGCCAGCTGGCCAAACGGCTTTGATTTGTGAAGTAAATGTCTGAGGGAAATTTATATGAGTGGCTCTAGAGTCCCTGCCACAAATAAATCACACAGGGATCGCCTTCCCTGAGATGACCAGAATGCAATGGAACAATTGGCTCAAATCCTTGTCCTTATTTGAATTTCATGATAAAAATCCATTTTCACCCACAGCACGTTCATAGTAGATTTTTGCTAGCTCACTTTCCCCTAAAGAGCTCTCTAGGATGGAACTCTGTTCCTGTCCCGGGCTCCATGCTCCTGTCCCTGTGGCATGTGATCCGACATTCTCTTGCCTTTTAAGGAAGCACGCTCTGCTGCTGGCCCTGGTTCAGCCGCTGCATTCCAGCCTGCACACATGGAACACATTGCCTGCTGCTGAGCAGGGCGGCCTCGCCAGCGTGGCAGAGTGTAGCACTAAAAATAGCGGGGTGCAGCCGTGCAGCCTGGCCGTCTTGTGTGGAACTAGAGGCACTGTCTTCAGAGCCTCATCGGGGCTCAGCTGGTTGCCTTGTTTGGCAGAGATTGTTACTCAAGCCCCAACCCAAATTAACTGTTGATTTATAGAGAAAGGGAACCATCTTGGAGCCTCTCAGGGCCACGCCCTTGGTAACCTCCCTGAGCCCGAGGCTTTGGCCTCCTTCGGCTCCAGAAGCAGGAGTGGGATTCTCACTAGACAATTTCAAATGGGGCAGAATGTATAATAACAGGGGATGTATTGGCAGCCAGAGCAGCCACTGTGATGATGGCTCAGGGACCACCCTCAGCCTCAGTCCCTTGGGGTCCTTTTGGAGCTCATGGAGCATATTTTGTCTAGGTGGAGTCACAGGCTTGTGTTCTTTAAGGGCTGGGTGCGTCTCTTGGGCAGAGGAGGAGCAAGGCACTAGGGACTGCTGAGGCTTGAGGCAAATAAGATGTGTCTGCTCTAAAGGCACTCAGGTGTGAAGACTTGAATACACTCCTGCCAAATAAATGTCTTCTGGGCAAATCTGGCCCTTGAGGCACCCGTTTGCAATCTCTGGTTTAGAAGCACTGAGTTAAATGCACCTCCAAGTACATGTTTCTATGTCTGGTCTTCTGTAGAGTGCTGTGCAAAGTTTGATCTGGCCTGGGAATGAACACCCTTGCCCTTGACTGACAGATCATTGAATGTGACCTGACAGAAAGTCTGTACAGATGACAGGCCTAGGTTTGCTAGTGAATACGCATGTGTCTGAGCCTGAGAGTGGCCGGAGCTGTCTGAAGGTCCAGTCGTGTTAAGTAGGCTGTTTCTATGAACAATAAGCAGAGTTCTCGACACAATGCAGGTGCGTGTTCTGGATGTGCTGCTGAACCAGGGCCACGAGGAAAGAGGAGACCAAGCTTTAATAGGCGCCAGATGCCGAGGAACCTTCCATAAATGGAGAGCCTGAGGAAAGGAGCTTCTGGAAGAAAAGCTTCAGGCCAGGTCCTCCAGCTCAAACTGGCCTTGGAGAGTTATCTGGTCATCATTCTATCTGGTAATTTAAAAATCCAAGCAGACCCAAGAACAATCATGCTAGCACAGGCGTATATGTGAGTTTTGACATCTGATCACCATTTTGGTGTGTAGTTAGCAAGCAGTGGTCTGAACGATGGGATGTGCACCCACAAGGATAAAAGCATAGAGTTTTGTCTATCTGGCCTAGCAGGGGAAACAGATGCGTAAACACTGACTGCTGTGCAAAACGACGGGAGCTTTGATGAAGGAATGCACGCCATTGAGAGGCCTTCTGTGAACCAGGCACTGTGAAAAGCAATGGGGATAAGAAAATGGAAAGTCTTGGCCCTTGCTCTTGAATAGCCTTTAGAGACAGACGCACAGGCGAGTAAACACAAGATGATATTTGTTCTAATGGAGGTGAGGATGAAGACTGGGAGTTGAGGAGAAGCACATTCAAGTCTATTCAGCAGCACCTGGGGATACTAAATAGCAGGGCTGGCGTTTCACTGGGGCTGGAAGGATGAGATGTTTCTGCATGGTGAGTGCTTGGGCCCGTGCAAACACCTGGCGTCTCTGGAGAGAGGTGCTGACCCTTCCTGGGATGGTGGAGACGAGGCTGGACTGACGGCTGACAAACAGGTCTTGAAGGGCCCTGTCTGTCATGCAAAAGAGTTTATGCTGTTTTTTTTTTTGAGACACAGTCTCACTCTGTTGCCAGGCCGGAGTTCAGTGGCACGATCTCGGCTCACTGAAACCTCTGCCTCCTGGGTTCAAGCGATTTTCCTGCCTCAGCCTCCCGAGTAGCTGGGACTACAGGCATGCGCTACCATGTCCAGCTAATTTTTGTATTTTTAGTAGTTTTCACCATGTTGGCCAGGATGGTCTCTATCTCTTGACCTTGTGATCTGTCCACCTCTGCCTCCCAAAGTGCTAGGATTACAGGCGTGAACCACTGCGCCCGGCCAGGAGTTTAAGACAGCACAGAGGGAGGGACATTGACTGAATGTTTAGGCAAGCAGAGGACATGACTGTATTTCAGAATCCAGGACAATCTCTCCCCATTTTCTGTTATAATGAATTATTATCATGTCAAATGGAGCAGGGAGGCTGTGAACAGTCTACAAAGAGAGATGTGAAAGGTCTCCTCGGGACTGTGGCCCTGGCACAGGAAGGAGTGGGGAATCGAAGACATGGGAATGAGTCAATGAGGGGATCAGGGCTGGTGTCTGGCTGGCTGTGCCTGGTGAGGACAGGGCTGAGCGATGAAGGCGCCCAGATGTCTGGGTGCAAGTTGGAACCATTCCTGAGACAGGGAATACATGACGAGCTCTACAGTGGTCAAGAAAATAATGAACCCTGCTTTTGAGTCCTTATAGGGTATAAGCTAATTAGCCAGCAGTTAGATCCATGCATCGAAGCAAGGGGAGAAGGTCGGTTGGATGCTAGAGATTCGGGAGTAATACCTACAACATTGAAGCCTTGAATTCCAATGCTGTCACCAGAGAAAACATGTAGTGAGCAAACAGAAGCAAGGGCCACTGGGGGCCATCTGCCTTTGGAGATGGACACAAGGATAGGACCTTCAGCAGGTTTCTTGAGGAATGGAAAGGAGGAAGCAGGAGGCAGGAGGGTGGATTCTGGAAACCAAGGGTGCAGGTAGGAGAGAATGTCAAGAAGAAGAATGTGGCCAGCAGTATCTAGTATTCAGCCATCCTTCCTAATTAGATCGTGATTGTGTTTCTCGTGACTGAGTGTGATTCTGCAGCCTGGTTTTAATAAACTCCTGCTCTTGCATAGGTATGCGTGTACCACAGTCACACCCCTCATTTTCTTGGACATCTATGTCGTTTCTACTTTTCCACTACACAGTGATGGCACACTTTTATCACAATATGGTGATGAGTGACATTTGCCTAGGTATTTACCCAGTTCTCTTTTTGTTACTTCAGGACAAATTACAAGAAATGAAATATGTGTGTCCAAGGTGGCTCATGTTTGTAAGTCTTTTGGGATGCATCATCAAACTGCCCACTAGAGGAGCTATGCCAGTTTATACTCCCACTAATGGTCTTTTATTTTTTATGTTTTTGTTTTTGAGACAGAGTCTCTGTCAACTAGGCTAGAGTGCAGTGGTGCAATCTCAGCCCACTGCAACCTCTGCCTCCTGGGTTCAAGAAATTCCCGTGCCTCAGACTCCCGAGTAGCTGGGATTACAGGTGCCTGCCAGCACGCCCTGCTAATTTTTTGTATTTTTAGTAGAGATGGGGTTTCCCCATATTGGCCAGGCTGTTCTGTCTTGAACTCCTGGGCTCAAGTGATCCACCCACCTCAGCCTCCCAAAGTGCTGGGATTACAGGTGTGATCCACCCCACCTGACCCACTAATGGTCTTTTAAATGTCTCATCTCTCATCTAAAACTATATTTATTTTACTAAATCTTTGCTGTTAATTTGACGTGTGAAATTGATGTTGCATTGTTTTGATTGGTTAAAATTACTAGTGAAGTTAAATTTTAAACAATTTATTCTAAACAACAACAACAAAAACTCAAACTAACAGCAACAGAAATAATAGCTCCTCTGGGATGGAGGGGATTGAGGCATTGAGTGCTCTATGCCTGGCTTTCAGTGTCATGTTTAACTCTTCCCAGACTGATGGGAACTTTGCATTTTGTAGAGGGGAAACAGAGGCTCAGAGAGGTTTTGTAATTGCCCTTAGTCACACAGCTGTTTTTGAATTCAATCCAGTCTGGAAGTTGGACAAAGAGCTTGGGCTCTTTGTCTTTCTCTCTTTCTTTTCTTGTCTTTTTCTTTTTCTTTTTTTTTTTTTTTTGAGATGGAGTCTCACTCTGTAGCCCAGGCTGGAGTGCAGTGGCGTGATCTTGGCTCACCACAATATCTGCCTCCCAGGTTCAAGTGATTCTCCTGCCTCAGCCTCTCGAGTACCTAGGATTACAGATGCCTGCCACCATGCCCGGCTAACATTTATATTTTTAGTAGAGACGGGGTTTTACCATGTTGGCCAGGCTGGTCTTGAACTTCTGATCTCAGGTGATCCCCCTGCCTCAGTCTCCCAAAGTGCTGGGATTACAGGCATAAGCCACTTCACCCAGCCTGTTTTTCTTTTGGCCTATTTACTGTTCTATTTTAAAGATTTCTTTACTGATTGAATTACTTTCACCAATATTACAAATTTTAAAGTACTTATTATTTTCCTTTTTAAATGTGGTTTAAAATTTTTCTGAACTCATACCTTTTAATTTTTTTCCCCTTACAAAGTTCATCTCTGCTGCTGTGCTTATAAATGCCATCCTTAATTCCAGGTTAAGAAACACTATAGTGGATGCGGTTTTCGCATCTGCTCAGCCCCTGTGCCCTGTCTCTGAGAATGGTCCCCTGACATCCCCGCCCCACTTCCCTAGTAATGTGGGCTCCGGGAGCCAGGGTTTACTTAGCGAACCACAGCAAAGGACAAAATCCTAGGGTTCACTGCTAACTTCTAGGAGCAAACTGAATGTCAATTGTCATATTAGGCAGTCGGGCTTATGAGTGGCTGATGCTCGGAGATGTCAGGCTGTGACTCATACACGGATACCACAAACTGAAGCTGAGGGGCAGCTCACCAGGGTTCCGCTGCCAGGGAAACCTCAAGTGAGTGAACTGGGGACCCAAGGTTCTCAGCACTCAGGTCATCCTCAGGCTCAAAAACCAATGGGCCAACCGCAGCTCTAAGTGGCCTGCCAAGGAGAAAAAGAGAGGCTGCCAAATATCTCAAGCATCAGAGCGCAGTACCACCGTTGCGTAAGAGCGCATCTGTCCCCAGCCATGAGCCCTGAACGGCGGGATGCCCAGATATGAGTGTTTCCTCCTCCTACCTTATGAGGGGCCATGGGAGAAGTGGCCATTGGTGTCCACCCAAGAGTTTAGGCTTCTTTTCTTTTCGTTAGGGTCTGGAAGAGAGCCTTATTTGGTTGAAACATGCAGGGATTAGGAGATCTAATAAGGCTGCTTGTGAGTTATGCAAGCAGCCCAGAAAGCTGTGCAGCAAAAGTCCTGGACTTACTATGAAGTTGATGAGAAGGGAAGGGAAGGTGAGAGCAAAGCTGACTTCATTTCCCAAAGCACTCCAGGTCTCATTTCAGTCCCATGTGGCCTTTCACAGAAAGAGCAATGATAGAATATCATAAATTATAATGAATTCACTTTCTATGTCATTTAGTTTGAAATCTTTTCTGTTGTTTATTACCAAATAGAAAACCATAAAAAATTGTCACCCATATTTTCTCCTAGTGTTTTTAAATTTAAATTTTATTTAATTTTAAATAACTGAGACATTGATTTTTGTTTTTGGTGGGAGGTTTAAGGTAGGAATTTTATTTTTTTTTCCAAATTATCAATCAATTGTCCCAGCACCATCTGTTGGTATACTATTATATCATTTTGCTATAAATGGTATTTTGATGTTAATTTCCGACATTTGTAGCTCTTATTTTTCTTATTTTATTAAACTACCTAGTACTTACATATCATGGCATGGTATTAAGCATTTCTATCTTCACTGAGAATGTGTCATCCATTTTTTTTGATATTAGATTCTGAATTCAGATGTTAAGCAATCGTGTTATATACTATGTGTTATATATATTTATGTTAAACATTTTTCTCTTAATTTAATGAGTTTTACAATTAGAAATAAAACAATGTGAGAATAAATAAGTGTGGAACACTCTGATACTGACAGTGCACTCAGAAATGAGGAGGGAAATGTGTGTTTTTTGGTAGCAATTGGTATAAATATTTATACAGGTGAGACCAGGAGAAACTCCACTATGTTAAGAAGGACTCTGAATATTAATAGATGAATGAATAAACAAAATGTGGTCTATCCACATGGTGGAGTATTATTCAGCCTTAAAAAGGTAGAGGATTCTGATCCATGCTTCCTACAACTTGGCTGAACATTGAATTGTTGAATTTTATCAAAAGTATTTTTTTTAGATTAGAAGTTTAGAAATTTTCTTCTTTATTTCTTTGAAAATGTATTCTAACCTGTTCCTAACGTCTCCTCAAGGCGGAAAAATCCTGCTGTGTAATTACTGTTTCGGAATATCTAGTGGGTCAGGCTAAGGCTGCACTTCATGTGAGATCACGACATTGCGTGGTAAGTATGAGATGTCCTCTCATTTGACTTTCTGGCAAGTTCGTGAAGAGAGTCACACATGTCAGGATGCTCCAGGGATTTAACCATCTTTCCAAGGCCTCTCTTAATCCCTTAAATGTTTACTATGTCTTGTTGTGAGTCACTGATGATGTCACCAATTTTGTTAACTTTTCCCTTTTCACTGATAACTGTTCTACCAGAATTTGTGATTCCAGAAATTCTCTAATATAATTGTCACCTACTACACAAAATCGTACCTCTTTTGAAGAGGTGTATGAACAGCCTCCCCCAATCAGGAAGAGCATGGCTGCACCTGGCATGGCTTGACTGTGTTACAGCGGCTACGGTGTGAAGCAGGGAGAGGGGATGGCATGGGGGCTAACTTGATAAGTGGTCAGCTCTTCAGTGAATATTTTCTAAAAGCTGGTTGCTGAGAACACTCTGATACTGGCAGTTCACTCAGAAATGAGAAGGGAAATGTGTGTTTTTTGGTAGCAATTGGTATACATATTTATATAAGAAGAGACCAGGAGAAACTCTACTACGTTGAGAAGGACCCTGAATATTAATAGACGAATGGATAAACAACATGTAGTCTATCCACATGGTAGAGTGCTATTCAGGCTTAAAAAGGTAGAGGATTCTGACGCACGCTACCTACAACCTGGCTGAACCTTGAAGAAAGTGAAATAAGCCAGTCAGAAAGGGACAAATACCCACGATTTGTCTTATGGCAGCAACCTGAAATAGACAAATTCATAGGGATAGGAGGTAGAACAGTGGTTTCCAAGGGCTGAAAATAAAGGGGTAATGCCACTGAATTGGGGATTTATGGTTAAGATCTTTTTTACCCTGGCAACACCCACCACACACACACACACACACACACACACAAGTGTGACCCTGGGGTGCTCTTCCCCCTGACACAAGTGTGACCCTGGGGTGTCCTGCAAGTACAGAGAGAAAGCTATGAAGCAGCAGGGGGACCGGGGGTAGTGGGTGCTGTGGTGGACTGTTCAGACCCTCCTTCATGGTGGGACACTCATTTCCCTTGCTGCCTGGAATGGTGGCTACTGGTGGCTTCCAGCTGAGTCCCTCTCTGAGCATTACCCTCGGCCCCACATCTTACCCAAGAATGTGCTTCTTCCCTGGGGCCAGCCTGTGTCCAGTGACTGGTCACTGGTGTGTTTAAAGGCATGGCCCCCTCAACTGAGCCAACTCTGAAGCCCTTCCATTCTCAGGACTTTGTCTGAGGTCAGCTGAGAGTCCATGCAGCTGCACCACAGCCCACCTGTTCTCTGGGCCTAACCCACTTCTTTCTCCCCGTCAGTGGCATTGATGCCATCAGCATGCCAATCTCCACGCTGGCTCTGTGAGCCCAACAGCAGCAGTAAGAACCACTTAGTGGTGGGTGCCAGGCAGCACTCTGGCGAGAGGGCGGCTGATGGGGGCTTTTCCAGGGATGTGTGGTGTTATGTAAGGCATTGCCTCCTGTGCACCTATACACTTTGAGTAAAGCTATAAGAAAGGGGCACAGTGTGAAATTGATGAGTTCAAAATTGACTGGGATGAAAATAACATCCCATGCAAAAGGGAGCTCAAGGCTGGGGGCTAGTGGGGTGGAGAAAGCAGACAGTTGGGTTTCAGCCATTTGCACGTAACTGTTATTCCTTCTTATTCCTTGATGTTTTTGAGAGCAGGGTTTGGGTTAGCTAACGTATGCAGCTCTCACAGACCCAGAGAGCCTCTTGCTGAGCACACACGTGCACAGCACAGGGAGGGAAAGGGCAGCTGCCTCTGCCTGCTGGGCAGTGCAGGGCGTTAGGGTGTCTCTAGGGACAACTGGGGCTCTGAGCCAGAGTGCTGCAGAGCGCAAACTTGCCTCTGCTATAAAGACCGCCGCTTCCATGTCCCAGCTTTAGCAAGGCCAGAAGCCAACTGTGTGATTTGATGGCAACTGGATGCCGCCTGCTCTCCTCCTACATAGGAAGTCACGGGGGCCATTGTGACCATTCAGAGGGTCCTTTTCGTCTTTGTCTAGTAGTAACTGGAATCAAAGTTGTCGTCTTACTGTATGTCCATCTTCAGTTCTTTTTGGCTTTATTCCATAATCGTGAGTCTCAAAACTATTTTTGTTTTATTCCTCTTGAATCCTTTAGAAATTTTATTTTTATAACCTTTGAATCCTTTGGAATAGCTTCTTCTCGTCCATCCCCTCGGTTCACGCTACTTCATTTCACTTTCTAAATTTAGAAACTTTTTAGGTTGCTTAATTGTTGTTTTCATTTCTTTAAAAATTAACTTTGTAAACGTCAGGCTTTGTATTTTTAAAAAAGTTTATTACTGCTATTCCCTTGTTTTCTTTAAAGATTTTGTAGTTTATTTTAAGGCACACACACAAAATCAGCACATGGGGACCTGCTGTGGATCTTATACATGACTCTGAGATCCAGCCCACAGAAACCTTCTCAAATTCTTCAGGGATGTGAGGAAGCTGGGCGAACCTAGGACAAATCCTGACTGGTGGGGTCATGGCAGAGTTCCTCAGGATTTTGGAGCTAATCCACATTTCCTTGAGCATGCAGGACTCTCCTTTAGGAAACAGCTCCTGACATGCATGAGAGGTCACACTGAAGCAGGAGCAGCGAGAAGCAAAGCTCTCCAACACCGAACCAAGGGAGGAAGTGGCTTTTTATTCAGCTGGGAGCTCATTCACTGAGCTCTCAGAGAAGCAGCTTCTTTCCCCTTTTATAGGCTTACAACCCTAAAGGGGAAACTGAGGTAAAACGATGTCATTGTCCGTTGGCTGGACATCTGACCTTACAATCTTTTGGCTTCATTGATTTGCTAATTCATATGCAGCGTGAGCAGGAACAGGCAGAGGAGGGGGCTTACAGAGACGAGACGAAGGCAGTAAATTATTAGTTGGCAGAGGTGTTTCCAGGAAGGAGCCTGGGTTGTGCAAATGTGGGGGATGTAACCCAGTGCAGGGCTCTGGCCAGTAGCGATAACGTTCATTTGCAACTCTTTCAAGGATTATAGACAGCAGAGACACTGGGAACCGAAAATTTTCCCCATCCTTGGGCCTCTTTATGGCCTGGTCAGTGGCATTAGCAAGTTGCCTGACCACAGATTCAACCTCTTTAGTATTTTATTTCTTTTTCACCCTCCTTCCCATCTGGAGGGGAGGGGAGGGGGAAGTGGAGACCGGGAAGCTAAAGGAAGTGAGGAGGGTCTCCCGTCTCAACACCACTTAGGTTACCAGTCACAAGCCAGATGTGACCCAGCCCACCTAGTCACAAGTAAGGTGTGCCAGCATCGCTCCACCATTCAGGGGAGTGAAGGCAAGACTTGCCAACACCATGTGACAGGTGACCAATGGCATGGTAAGCCC
Organism: Cacajao melanocephalus; assembly: GCA_963573385.1. Taxonomy (NCBI): domain Eukaryota; kingdom Metazoa; phylum Chordata; class Mammalia; order Primates; family Pitheciidae; genus Cacajao; species Cacajao melanocephalus. The sequence continues at coordinate 11,100 of CAUYLG010018086.1, forward strand.
TTGCTCGGGTTACCCTGAAGGACAGCAGAGAAGGAAAGGACATCCCGAAGGCAGAGCATTGAGCAATCGTCTTGTCCACTTGGTATGCAGTAATCCTAAAGGGGAGGAAAATAACAGCTAAGGGTCACGTGCTAAGTACACCACCCTGCTCACATTTACTGCTTTTGTGGTAACCAGGGGTGAAGAAATGGCAGCCGATGAGGATCTATGCAGATTCATGGGCTGTGACACAGGAGTCAGGGACTCAAACAGAATAGGATGGGAGGGTTAGAGAGAGGAGGTTTGGGGAAAATGGCTGGTACTTTTGAAATGAGCCCTAAGCTGAGGATATCTGTGCTCCCTCTGAAAGCTGCAGGAAGTTCTTTCAATTATCAGTGGGTTGGGATGACTCAGCCTGGGATCTTTGTCAGCTTCTTTTCTCCAATGATCATGGGCTAAAAAACCCACGTGACCCTGCAGCTTAGGATGATGCCTATGAGTGGGACCTGTGACACGGACTCCGCTTCATCACAGGTGGCCTCGCCTTTGCTGCTGCTGTATGGGCAACTTGCCAGCAACCATGACCACGCTGACCTGCTGACCTGGGACCTTGGGGACTCCCCAGAGACTTGTTGAATGGCTTTGCCCAAAATGCTGATAATGATATGGACAATAAAGTCCAGTCTGAGGTGGTCTCAGACGGAGATGAGGAACTTTTTGAGAACTGGAGCAAAGGTGACTCTTGTTATGTTTTAGCAAAGAGACTGGTGGCATTTTGTCCCACCCTAGAAATTTGTGGAAATTTGAACTTGAGAGAGATGAAATTGAGAGAGATGATTTGCTGCAGAAGAAATTTCTAAGCAGCAAAGCGTTCAAGAGGTAACTTGGGTGCTGTTAAAGGGTCTTCCTGGCTTCCTCCAGTCTTGTCTGATTTCTCTCTATAGCCTGTGTGGTTTAGATCCACCATGATAGCCTAGCATGCCTTGTGCCCAAGTTCTCTTGATAGTAATCAAAAAGGGAAACGCAGTGTTGTGAGTTCAGGAAGGCATTTTCAGTAATAGGGAAGAAAATGGCAAGAGGTGGGTTTAGAAACTGGCAGCAGCTTGACGTGCTGCAAAGAGTCTGAATTTAGTGGGAAAAGGCAGCAGCTTTCGAGTCAGACAGATTGGGTTTGAATCTCAACTTGAGCATTGAAAATCTGTGTAGTGCTGAGGAAACGTAACCTCAGTTTTGGTTTTCTCATTTGAAAAGGGATTCGTTGAGCCAATGTCGGAGAAATGTTCTTCACAAATTAAGTATTTCAATATAATTTCAAATATTAAGTCTCTACTGAATATTTGCTTTTACTCTTGAAGAACACTCACTCTCATTATCAAAAGGTGAAATATTTATTAACATTAAAGTGAGAAGCTACTGTGGTTTTGTTATTTATAACTTCAGTTAAGTGTGAGTGTTCTCACTGCACTCTGCTTTTAAATGACTTCTTATCTTAGGTTTGGGAATTTTGTTATTGCAAATCCAGACAGGATCAGTTCATTTTCATGCATATACATTATGTAAGTGCATATACATCACAGAGGGTTTTATTTTAACAAGTAGATCTACTAGGGATTGAATGATTGGGATCTCTGACACCATGACAAACGTTAAGCTCAAGATCAAAGGCAGCTCCATCCATCATGGAAGCTGGTGTTGCATGAATCAGCCATGATCCATCTCAAGAACAACATCTGTTGCTCTGTTAGGAAAAGTTCTGAGGTCTAGCCTGGCTTTAGGGTTGGCAATTTCATATGTATTATTTCACTTAACTTTCTGGACAGACGGATGAAAAAAGTACAAAGGTGAAGAGGGCACCACGGTGAATTGGTACAACAAACTCACTTTACAATTGAGGAAATTAAGCTCTGAGACTTGGAGAGACTAAGTCATTGCTGCACGAGGAGTACCTGTCTTTTCTCACCACCACGTTTTGCATATGTCCTGTGTCCTGTGTGTGTTCAGTGACAGGTTGGGAAGCACAGCCTCATGTTCTGTGTTGGTCATCTCTTTGGTTACAGAGTGGCACTGAGTGCTGGTGTGGCTGGAGATGCAGATCTTTCTGAGACCAGGGATGATGCTTTAGGGTATCCCATAGTCCTGGAGCACAGACACACACAGGAGTTAAGTCATAAAAGCAATCCCTTCAATGTCGCCAGCTAACTCTTTCTTTTCTTTGGTGGACCATTCCAAAGATGGTAAGCTATGGCTTAAGCATTTTCATAAGTGCAAATTGGCTTGTGGAGTATGAAACTTGTTTTATTAAAACAAAGCAGGATTAACATTTTCTTGGGAATAGTACTGTTATTGTTTTTGATCCTATGAATTGTCCTTAACTGCAAACCTGTCCATATATGGTAGGTGCATTTTAGTTTGTTTTTGTTTTGTTTTGTTTTGAGATGGAGTTTTGCTCCTGTTGCCCAGGCTGGAGTGCAGTGGTACTATCTCGGCTGACTGCAACTTCTGCCTCTTAGGTTCAAGGAATTCTCCTGCCTCAGTCTCCTGAGTAGCTGGGATTACAGGCTCCAGCCACCATGCCCAGGGGACTTTTTTGTATTTTTAGTAGATATGGGTTTTCACCATGTTAGCCAGGCTGGTCTCGAACTCCTAACCTCAGGTTATCCACCCACCTCTGCCTCCCAAAATGTTGGGATTACAGGCGTAAGCCACTATGCCTGGCCAGGTGTGTTTTTAAGGACGTTTTTGCAGCTAGAACTTCCCTGAGGTTTGCACCCAGATGGATGGCATTCCTGAGCTGGGTGAGGATTCTAAAGTGCCATGAAAGGTATTACTGGACTGTGCTACCATTGCCTCACGTTCGTAGCACTGTTGGGGGTGTGTGTGGTTTTCAAGCACATGTGCATGACCTCAGCTAAATTGATACTCACCAAGAGTCAGAGAGACAGGTAGAACAGGTAGGGTCTGCATTTCATTGACAGGAAACTGAGGCATCTTGGGGCCATAGCCAAAGGCGTATGAGGCGGGCATGGTTGCAGGACTCTACGCTTCTGGTTCTGTATCTCCCCCAGCACTGTGGAAGAAAACTGTCATTTGGGGTGAGCTGCCTACTTTGAGATCATTCCTGTCACTGCGTTTCACTCAGCGGAGGATCTGAGGGAAATAAGTAGAGCCAAGTCTAGCTGCCACTACCCACCCGTCTCACTCCCTTCTTTCACAGCAGTAGCCCTGGGAAATGCGGTGGACACAGCACGTCTGTTCTTCATCAAGGCACTTTAAAAGCTTTTTATGGTCTACTAGTGGACACGCTGAAGAAATGTGGGGTAGAGTCTGGGGTAATTAGGAGGATTCCTAACTGGCTAATGGTGTCCAAAGGAATCACTGACTCAGTAACCCAAAGTCTTTTGATCTTGTTTTCTAGGACTCTGTCCCTGATTCTAGACTGTCCAGCATTTTTATTAGTGCCATGAACAGAAATACAGAAGTTCCCATTTCCTCAATTACAGAGGGCATGGTAGTGGGAGGGAAAGTGGAAAGACCTCCATTGAAAAAATCTGAATTGATAAAAGTACATTTTAATATGCATAAGTGTAAATACTATTATTTGCATCCACCCACCTCAAATCCCACAAACTACTTCCCAATATAGGGCAAAGGAATAGTACTTTAGTGATAGCATGTTGCAAATATCTTAATAGTTTTAATCAACGTCAAATCGGTTAAATCTGAAATTAACTTGCACTAGGATGCACCCACTGAGAAGCTAGTTTGATCTCACATGAGTTTACAGAAATACGGTACTTAGTGGGAGGTCTGATTAGAGCACACCTGGGCAGTTGCCACTCTTTAGAGGCCTGTGGGTAAGCTGTAGGATGCACAGGGCGGTGTGCCAAGAGTGTGGAGGAGGTCCCAGCCCCTGGCCTGTGAAGATGGCTGAAGGAACAAAGTTCTTCCTCCTGGCAAAGAGAAGACATGAAGGTAAGAGGTCACTGGTCATTTCCTTCATATTTCTGAAAAGCTTTCCTAGAGAAGAAAGATTATTCTTGCCAAAAACCAGGTGGGTAGAAGATAGAAAGTGAGGTGGCTCTGCAGCACTGGGCTTGGTTCTCCATTCCAGATGCATTCGAGTCCAGACTGCGTAAGCACTGCGGAGGGAAGGCTCCACAGGGGCTGCTGACCACACGACTTTGATGTTCACAGGAGAGTTTACTCAGGAAATGCTCCATGGCCGAGATGAAAGTCATGCTGATCTTTGAAGAATGAGGAGGCCTGGATGCAGGGATGCTCGAAGTGTCTCAAGAAGTCATTCAAGGGGCAGAAAAAGCAGCCTGGTAATGAGATGAGAGGCAGGAGAATGTGACCGCTATGGGTATGAATGTGCTAGTTAGAATTAAATTGAATTTGAATTCAAGCTCTGCCACTGGCTAACTTTGCAACCTTGGTGCTGTAATTGATGTTCCTGCGAAGATATCTGCATGTGAACTCCGAATCCCTGGAATCTGAATATGTCACATTACACAGCAAAAAGTAATTGAGGTTGCAAATGAAATTAAATTTGCTAAACAGCAAAGAAAGAGGTTTTCTTGGATTATCTGGCAGGCCCCATGTAATAACATGGGTCCTTAAAGGTGGGAGAGGAGACAGAGAAGAACAAGATGGGTTTGGGGAGCAAGGTGTGAGGCTTAGAGAGAAGCAAACCCAGAGGGAGGCTCTGTTGCTGGCTCTGACGGTGGAGGAAGCGGCCGTGAGTGAAGGAATGTGGCAGCCTCTAGAAGAAGGAAAGGGCACTGAGGAAACTCTCTCCTAGAGCTTCCAGGAAGGAGAGCAGTCCTGCTCCACCCTAATCTGCACTCAGTGAGGCCGTTCCAGACTTCTGACGTCCAAAACTGCAAAGTACTAAATTTGTGCTATTTTAAGCCACTAAGTTTGTGATATTTGTTAACTGTCAAGAAAAAAACTAATGCATTTGGGTTAGTTTGACCTTTGTGAGTCAGTTTTTTTTCATGTGTAACATAGAGATAGTAATAATATCTACTTCCTAGGATTCTTTCGAGTAAAGTATGTAATACCCTATCTGACATATTTTTTATATATATATGTGTGTGTGTATATATGTATATAATATATATAATATACATATATACATATATATGTATGTATATATGTATATAATATATATAATATATATTATGAATATATATATATATTCAATGAAAAGGTAGTCATCATTATTATTATCAAGACAGTTTTATTTGTGAGGTTCCCCCCAGAATCATTTAGCTGCCACAAAAAAAATCAGCAACAGGAATTAACACATTCCTCCCCTACCTTGTGGGACCTCCTAATTCTTTCCTTCCTTTCCTTACATAAGGAAACATCACCACTAGGATAGAGCTCCACAGCTACCTGACGCCTTCATTCCAGTTTCTGGGGAAATACTGACTGGCCTAGTTGCTCAGTGTGGGTCAAGTCCCGACTCACCCTAACGAGATTACAGCACGGATAACAGGAAAGGGCAATTTCTGGAGAAGTGGTGCTGGTCAAGCTGTCTGGTCTGGTGTAGAGTCCACTGCTGGGTTGCCTACTACACACGTAGGTGTACACACTCATACACACATACAGACACATGCACATATAGACAGACATACATGATCAGAAACACACACACACACACAGTCATTGCATCTGGGGGTAATATCACGGAGGGGCTGCAGCTTTCTACATACAGGATCTCAGGTAAAAACCATTTCTCCCCAGACACAATCTTGATATAGTCCAGATGTAGCTCTGTACAGCCTGCAACCTGGGCAGTAAGTGCCTGTCACACCTGGTATGAACTGGTGGGGACAAAGCGAGATGTAAATGAGGAAGCACTGTACCTCGGTCGAAGGTCCTGTGCACAGGCTGTTTTCTTCTGGACAGAAAAATGATACGTGCATCTTTGTTGACATATTGTCTTAGATGCGAACTGAACTCCTTGGTAAATCTGTCTGATGGCCACAGCTTCTGACTGATTGAATGATTTCTGTGTTCCAGTGTGCTTCTGCACCAGGCTTAAGAGAGAAAAAGGAGTGTTTTCATGTAGCGTGTGTGTATTTGTGTGCTACTCATCTTGAAGAGTGATGGAAAAATCTCAAGACCCTCTTAGCTAAGCTTGGGAGTTTTCTGGTGACATAACTATCTATAATATTACTAAAATTCCTTTCTCTTTTATGTGTGAGGAATATGTTGATAAGTTTTCAATGCCAGAAGTGTTAGATAATTATGACTTTTATTCACCATGGCCAACTAACGAAAACTGCCCATGCTTGGGCAGCTTTGGGGCATTTTAATTTCTTTAGGTCTAAATTTAATAATCTGCAGGAGGTTTGTGTGATGAAAAATAAATGGAAATAAGAGTACAGTTGAATTTGCTCCCTAATGTGCCCTGGATTGCTGCCCCAGCCTTCTCAGACTACATTCAAGTCAAATTTTCTTATGTCCATTTTATCAACTTCATTTAACATGAACTTATTGAATTTCTGCTATGTTCCATTGCTATAGGCATTGTAAATATAACAAAACAGACGAAGTTTCTGCTTTCAAGTAGCTTACCTTTTAGTGGAAGGACACTGAACAGAGAGGGCAAGCTGTTCAGCAAAATCCTGTTTCCTTTTCTCTGGATACACACCAAAACTCTATTTCCCAATATTTCTTAAAGTTACATATGATAAAATTATCAAGTCCTTTCCAACCAAATGAACAACAGTGATATGTTCCAGGCCTGGACAATGAACACCTCCATGTATATCCCTTTATGACTATTACCTTCTGCTAACTGGATTCAGAAATGATGGAGCCACAGAATGGAAAGAGTGTTGATCCCTGAATGACTGCATGGAGGACGACCGACCTGCCAACTTCAGTACCTATCTAAGACTACTAGATGAGCAGGAAACAAAACTTATTATATTGAGACATTACATGCTTGAATCTATTTGCTGTAACATCAGTTTAACCTACCCTGAATAAAATACAGAAATGGGCAAAGAAATATATTCTATGTTAAGTGGTGACAAGTGCTAAGTACAAAAATATAGCAGAGCAGGAGAAGTGAGAGTGATGCTCATGTTAATGTGTTTGTGTTTTATAAATGGTGCTGAGGAAGACCTTCCTGGAAATAAGTCATTTGAACAGACAATTGAAGGAAGTGAAGATGTGAGCCAGCCTTGAAAATCTTAGGCAGAGGGGAGAGGTGTTGATGATGAAGGAACAACTCAGGCAGGAGCCACCACAAACACAAAGGCTCTGAGATCAGTGTGTTTGATTGGGGCCCAACAGAGCTATTGACAGCATCCTTAATTCCTCTGACTCTTCCCAGAGAGTCTCATTCTAATGACAAGGATCTCTTATTTTTCTTATTGGTGCTTCAACTTTAACTTCAGAAATGGTTAAATTTTGTAAATGGCTTATTTACCTGAAACTTAGCAGTATTATATTACTGGAAATCAAGAGAAAGAACTTCCTTTAATAAATAATAAACTTTCCCTGCTATTATTTCACTCCCTCTTTCTCTTTTTCTTTCATTTTTGCTTCCAGGCAGTAACCTTGGACCAAAGCTCGCATTCTCTTTTAGATTCTTACTAAAGGCAGTAAGAGGAAGTCAACACATCTTGATTCTATGACATTTGCCAACAAATATTCTAAAGCATTGGCCTCAAGTAGGTGTGTGGTCTAACAGAAATTACCAGTTTTCTTCCCAGGATGGAGGAATCTTGAGAACTATCATCACCCTCCTCCCCACAAATTCAGCCAATTCCATATGTTTGGGTCAGCTACTTGCAGTTAATTTCCGATTTTTCTTAGTTATAAATATTTTGCCTACAAGCAATAGAAACCACAAAGCACTAGGGGAATTTTTTGACAATTACTGAGTTGGCTTATGGACTTTAAATATGAGATGCATAGACTAAGCACCATCTGGGGTTGTCTTCCTGGATACATGAATAAATAGATAGACAAGTTTCTGTTTATCCTTCATGCACTTGCTTTACCATGATATACACATCCACCTGGGACACAGCAAATGTGGCAAATGTCATAGAATTTTATTAAGGAAATCAAATCAATAAAAATACTTGCAAACTAAGAGAAAGACTGAGGGAAGGACGAGGAGGGCAGCAGCAACAACCAAGTTTTGAGGTATGCGTTGGAGATGGGAAGGGGGCAACATTGATGTCAATCATGTAAAAAATGCACAAAACATTTTGCATCACTGTTTTCACACTGCATGGGATAATTGTTGGCAGCACTGCATATGGGCTAATGGCACTGGCTTTGGGGTCCTATTGACTAGTGTTCTAGTGCCAGATTTACCACTTAGGAGCTGTGCATCACTGAGCAAATCACTTCACTTCATAGAGTTGTTGTAAGGATTCAAAATGCTTAAAAAATACATGCCAAGGACTTAGAATTTAGTAAGCTTCTGATAAGTAATGTATTTTAAATCAAATATAGTTTAAAATCAGTATCTCTATCCAGTTATCCCTCACCAAGTATCTGTCTTTTAACTGTTCCTAAAGGCTTCGTTTCTTTTGCTTCAACTCTAGGGAGTGGAGAGGTGACGAGGCTGGGAAATAGGCTTGATATTTCCCCTTTTCTGAGTCTTAGTTTCCTTTCTGTGAAGCCACAGTAGGAGTCACCAGCTCCCATGCGTATTCCATTTGTATTGCAGGTGGTGGGTCTGGGCAATGAATTCTGGCCAAGAACAAAAGACAAGTGTTCTTTCCTGCTGAGATCATAAAAAGCCATGCTTTTTTCTTCAGATTCTCCATGCAGCCCCCATGTTTTCGATAGTTTAGGTACAGAACTATAGAGGCTTCATCTGCCTTGATCCTTGAGTGACTGTGTGGAGCAGAGGCCTCTGCTGTTCTATATAGGACTGGTAATGTGAGTGAAAAAATAAATTTGGTTGGATTAAGCCACTGAGATTTTGGAGTTGTTGGCTACTGCAGCACAACCTAGCCCCCTTCTCCAATCCACCCCACTAACATACCACTTGAAAAATGATGGTGACAGACTAGCTGATCCCTCACATTGAAAGAATCTGCATTTATACAAAATGTCATAATTGACAAGAATCTCATCCTAACCTTTATGTCTGCCACTGCTGTGTCACTCTTTGCAGGAAGATAAATTATCATATGTGTCTCTTTTCTCCCAGCAACTGGCATGGTATTTAGCACCTAATAAACATGGAAAATGGTCATTGAGTATTCTTGATATTAATTATTTCCCAAAAGTATGACTCAGAAATTAGAACAGGATTCAGTGCCCTTGACCTTATTTTACATTTCCACTTTCAGAGTTAAATTCCTCTGAAGTCATTGGCATTATGACTGTAGGAAAAACATCTGATTGACTCAGTTCCTAGGTAAAAACATTCATTTTATTTTGACATTCATTTTATTTCTCTAATAAATCAGTTAAGAGAAATCTATGCATGTCACCTCCTTCTGTGAAAAATGGAAAAATTAAGGTAGTTTTTGAAAACCTTAATGCCACATAGAGGCATTTTAAAACTTCTTGGGAGTTTACTGTAAACACATACAATACAGCACTAAAACACATTGGAAGTACTAAGGAAAGAGATAGTTTGGAAAAATTTGAAAATAGCTGTTACAACTTCATTTGCTTAACTTCTCAGTGCCTCAGTTTCCCCACTTGTGTAATGGAAATGATTTTACAGTAGAAGAAACTAAGAAGCAGTTGAATCAGCTGCTTGAGAGAGCAGAAACTCTGCTGCCAGACTGGGTCCTTGTCACAGGACTGTCATTTACTAGCAGATGGGCAAGTTATTAGTGCTTATCTTTTCTGTGCCTCAGTTTCCTCATCTGTAAAATATGGTTAGTAGTACCTATAGTGTAGAGTTGCTGTGAGAATTAAATTAACATTTCAAGTGTTACCTGGCACATAGTTATGATTATGTGTTAACTCTCTCTACTTCTGCAAAGTTTACTTAACATATCAAATATTGTATCTTCTTACTACAATATGTACGCACTTCTGATTTTCTCGCCACTTCTATTGGGAGAAACTCTTATGTTTGACCCAGCTGTATGTTTGATACAGTTCATTTACATACCCTATCAAAGTGAATTCCTCTCTTGTCTGCTTTTCAAAGATAAAAATGGAGACAATTATCAACTTAGAAGATGGCAGCCAGACTTGAAACGACGCGGAAGGGAAGCAGTTCTTCCAGAAAAGGAGACATGCTGAGTAAACAGCCCCTGAAGTGCTCCTGGCTGGGCTCCAGATGAGTAATGATTTATGAACGGGAAATCTGGGTCGGCCCGGCTTCAGTCCCGTGGTGCAGGGAGATGGAAACCAGATGCTGAGGCTTCATCCAGAGGCCCAGGAGCAGCAGCGTGGATGGGGCCGGGTGCAGAGAGGGACGGGGACCCTTGAAAGGCACATGTGGCACTGGGAACACACAGAGAGGGAAGGAGGAGACGACAGAAAAGAGGAGGGGAGGAGAGAATCGGCCAAGCTGACACGCATGGAAATAAAACACCCTCCAGAGTCAACTCAGAAAACGTTTCCTCAGCCAAAAAGCCTGGTGCTTCCTCAGAATATACGTTTTGTTTTCATCTATGTTCCCATGGAAACCAGCTAAAAAAGTTCAGACATTTTTGTTGACTTCAACTACTTGAAGTACAAAGCGTGTCTGTGTATGTGTCTCAATATACACAATGTATTTCAAAATATGTTTCAATGAAATGCTGGTTCTCTTCCAATTAAATCTCTGCAAGAGTTCAGTTTCCTAAAAGCTAAAAGAAGAATGACTTTTAACGCAATTCTGGCAAAGAGAGGAAGATTTAAGTGTGTATTTTTCCTTATTGCCAAACTGTCTAACACAAACAAAGGAAATCAGAGAGCTAGGACAGGGGTCAGCAAACTATCGTCTGTGGATAAATTTTGGCCCACAGACTCTTTCTCTATAGTCCACAGGTTAAGATTTTTTTTTTTCTGGTCGCTGTTGCTTTGCATCATTTAAAAGTTGTAACAAAAAAGAGACAATTATAAAATAGAATTGTGTGTAGCTCACAAAGCTGAAAATATTCACTCTTTTACAGAAAAGTTTGCTAAGCCCTGATCTAGAATATGATGCTCCTGCCAGTGAGACTGGTGTGCATGATAACAGGTCAGCTGGGTAATGATTTCTATAAATGAAATGATTCTTAGAAATATTGGTATAGCCCCATAGAGTGCATTGTTGTAAAAATTCATTTGATCACTTCACGCTAAGCCACTGTGCTCCACCCTCGAAGCGGGGAAAGCTGGCGAGTAGCACGCGCGGGTAGACGAGCATTCCCTGGCCACGCCGAGGGGAAAGCACATGATGTTCTGGGTCTGTGCAGAGCTGCAGTGGCTCCCAAGTACAGAGCTGGCACTCATCTCTCAAACCTCGTAAAGGAGCATGAGCAATGGGTCATGAAAAGTCACAGAAGAATGTATGCTAGGCTTTGGAGAGACCCAAAGAATAAGGCACTCTTGGAGAAACAGCAGATTGTGCCCTGGCTTTGATCAAAGTGACCCTGACCAAATAATGATGAGAATAATAAACAAAAACAATAATTCAGCTAATGGCAACTAAAATTTATTGGGTGTTTATGGTGTGCCAGGCATTATGCTGAGCACTTTCCTTGAATTACCTTATTTAATCCTCATAATGATCTTCTGAAAGTGAAGGAACAGACTCAGAGGTAAAGCAATGCTTTCAGAGTGAAATAGCTGTTAAGAGGCAGAACCATGGTCTGAGAACCGATTCTTAAGCACTGCCTTGACTGCTTCTTACATGTAGAAAGACTCAGGGTGAAGTATTAGAAATATAAATATGTAGGGTACAAATGGAATTGAAAAACATCTTTATGACCCATATTTTATCTCCCTTTTACTTTCAAACCCCACAATAATAAAACTCCAAGCACTGAGGTATCACATTTCATTCTTGATGTTATTTTCTGTGGAGTCTGAAATGTGGGTATGAGGCTGACCTTGGCATTTGGGGCTCTTTGGAGAGCTCTCTTTCCTGGGTGTTCTGATTTAGATATTTTCTGGCTTGTTCCTTGGTCCCTAGGTCAGCTGACTCTATAATATATCTTGACTTGACTCAACTTGGAAATCAAATTGATGTATCAATATGTGCATTTTCTTCTGAAATGGCTTCAGCATGATTAATGGTTCCTTATCAAATAAGGGTAATAAAGTCCAAATATGCAGAGGCACCACAGGGAAGATTCACACTATGCTTAAGTTGGGACTGGTATGGTCCCCTGGCCACAGCCATGAGACAGCTTGACACAGAGCTTTGCTCAAACTAGGAAGATAGTAGTCAGCTGAGGCAGTCAGAATTCGCTCTCTTGCTCTGAAATTTAGCTTGCACAGTTTTTCATAAGAAGTCTCCTATAAATTCTTACCTTTGTTCTTATGTTGGTAATGTGTTCAAGATACTTTTCTTTGTTTTTAAGAAGTTCAAATATAACATATTGTAGTGTGTTTTTCTTCCCCTCAGTGTTTATCTGTCTTATTTCAGGTTCCCCAAGTTTCACAGATCTGTGATCTAACATCTTTCACTGTTTTGATAAGTTCTTGTCCATTATCTCTTCAAATATTTCTGTTTCTTCTCTCTCTCTCTTCCCTTTCAGGGATCTAAATTACACTTATGTTTGACTTTTTGCTAATGTCCCATGGCTTTTCATTTCCTGCTCTGTTTTTCCCTCTCTTTTATTCTCTGTGTTTTAGTTCGGTGATTTCCATTGAGCCACCCGTAAGTTCAGTGATTCATTGGTTGTGTTGAGTCTAGTGATAATCCTGATAAACGCTTTCTATTTTTTAATTTAAATTTTACTTATTTATTTACTCCAATAAACAAATAAATATTTAGGGGTACAAGTGGTTTTTGGTTACATGGATGAATTGCACAGTGGTAAAGTCTAGGCTTTTAATGTACCCATTACCCAAATGGTGTATAATGTACCCAACAGGTGACTCTTCAATCCCTTGCCTCCCTCCTATCCTCTTCCTTCTGAGTCTTCAATGTCCATTTCACCACTCTGTCTGCCTTTGTATACCCATAGCTTAGCTCCCCATTATGAATGAGAACATGCAGTACTGGTTTTCTGTTACTGAGTTACTTCAGTTAAGATAATGGCCTCCAGTTCTATCCAAGTTGCTGCAAAAGACATTATTTCATTCCTTTTTTATGGTTGAGTAGTATTCCATGGCACATATATATACCTTGTTTTCTTCATAACTATTTTATTACCAGCATTTCCACTGGATGCTTTTTTATAGTTTCCCTCTCTCTGCTGAAATTTGTCATCTGCTCATGCATGTTGTCCACCTTTTCCACTAGTCTTTAATACATTAATCTCTATTGTTTTTAATTTTTTGTCTGATGGTTTGGACATCTGGTTATTTGTGAGTCATCTGATTCTATTTCTGTCTCTTGGCAGTGGGTTATTTTTGTCTTGCTTTTTTTCTGTCTCATAATTTTTGATCTAATGCTAGACATCAGGTATAGAACAGAAAAGTCTGAGGTCAATAGAATTTATTCCTGGAAATGAAAATACTTTTTTCTTTTGTTAAGCTGCTAGTGTGAAGGTTGATCCGTCTTGTCAGGAGTTAAACTACAAACTGAGGTTGCTGTTGCTAGGGTTATCACCACCAGCTGTGCACCACCAGCTTCAAATTCTTCTAATGTCTGCCTATGCTTTGAGTGGGTGCTAGAGGGTGTTTTTCAATATTCTGCTCTACTTTTACCCTCTCTGTGAGATTGATCCTTAGATAAGCTCTCTAAGCAAAGTCTTGCCCTTCTCTAAACTGCAATTGCTTATTTCTCTGTGCTTTCTAGCTTAGTGGAGGAGAGGACGGGGGGTTCTCTGTTGTCCTCTATTGTGCCTCACTCTTAGGCAAAGCCTGTGTGCTTGGGTCTGGAGGAAGGGTCTCTCTCATTGATCTCTTCCCCTTTCTCATGGCAGCCAAGCCACCTTGTACCCTTCTCCAGCAGCAGGCAGCATCTACTGACATTGCTATAGACTTTCGGGTCCAGGACTCTTTCTTGACCTTCCCCCATGAACAGATGAGTTTTCCTCTCACTCTTCCCAGATGTACAATGGAGTTTCACTTATGCCCTAGGGGAGTGACAGGGCTTTCTGCCCTTCCCAAAAGGGCCTAAGGCTTTTGTTCCTGTGTCTCCACCCAAATCTCGTCTTGAATTGCAATCCCATGTGTCATGGGAGAGACCCAGTGGGAAGTGGCTGGATCATGGGTCAGTTTCCCTCATGCTGTTCTCATGATGGTGAGTGAGTTCTCTTGAGATGTGATGGTTTTATAATGTCTAGCATTTTCCTCGCTCTCACCTCACTCTCTCTCCTGCTGCCTTGTGAAGAAAGTGCTTCTGTTTCACCTTCCACCATGATTGTAAATTTCCTGAGGGTTCCCCAGCCATGCAGAACTGTGTATCAATTAAACCTTTTTTCTTTATAAATTACTCAACCTCAGGTATTTCTTCATAGCAGCATCAGGACAGACTATACAGTCCTGTACCATGCAGGAAGCTCTCTCTCTCTCTGATCTCCAACCCCACCGCCAGTCCACTAATGAGCATCAGAGGGGGGTCCACGGAGAAGAGTTCTCATATGGGTGCAACCTCCCTTTGTATCTGGGAATCCAGGTACTGCCATTCTAGCCAACACTTGGCCCTCAGAAAGTTATTACAAAATTTAGCTTAATTTCTCTCAACTGTTTGTATGGTATCTGGAACGTCTTTTTCCTGAGTTTGCATATCTCTGATGAGGATGTATAGCAACAGAACCTCTCATTCACTGCTGGTGGGAATGCAAAACGGCAAAGCTACGTTGCAGACAGTTTGTCAGTTTCTTAATAAACAAAACGTGGGTATCATGTTGTACCAGTCAGGGTTCTCCAGGAGGACAGAACCAACAGGATATAAGTATATATATAAGGGAGTATTTTAGGGAAAACTGGCTCATGTGATTACAAGATGAAGTTCTAGGATAGGCCGTCTGCAAGCTGGGGATAGAGAGAAGCCAGTAGTGGTCACTCCAAGTCTGAAAATGTCAAAATCAGGGAAGCTAACAGTGCAGCCTTCAGTCTAAAGCCAAAGGCTGAAGAGTTCCCGGAAAGCTGCTGGTGCAAGTCCCAGAGTCCAAAGGCTGAAGAACTTGGAGTCTGATGTCCAAGAGCAGGAGGAATCGAAACAAGTATCCAACACGGGAAGAAGAAAAAGACCCAGGACTCAGAAAGCACACTTATCCCAGCTTTTCCCACCAGCCTCGTTCTAGCTGGGCTGGCAGCAGATTAAAAGGTGCCCACCCACATTGAGGGTGGGTCTTCCTTTCCTAGTCCACTGATTCACATGCCAATCTTCTCCGGCAACACCCTCACAGACACTCCCAGAAACAATTCTTTACCATCCATTTAGGCATCCTGCAATCCAATATAGCTGACACCTAATATTAACCATCACACTTACGATTGCATAATGGTGCTTCTTGGTTTTTACCCAAAGGAGTTGAAAACTTATGACCACAGAAAAACCTAAGGACAAATGTTTATAGCAGCTTTATTCATAATTGCCAAAACTTGGAGCCCACAAAGATGTCCTTCAGTGGGTGAGTGGATAAGTAAATGCTGGTACATCTACACAATGGAATATTATTCAGCAATAAAAATAAATTAGTTTTCAAGCCATGGAGAGACATGGAGGGAACGAACTTAAATGCATATTACTAAGTGAAAGAAGCCAATCTGAAAAGGCTACACGTTATGTAATTTCAACGATATAACATCCTGGAAATAGAAAAACTGTAGAGAAAGGAACAAGATCAGTGGCTACCAAGGGTTAGGGTGATGGAGGGATGGATAGGTGGAGTGCAGAGAACTTTTAGAGCAATAAGCCAACTCTCTGTGTGACACTGTAGTGGCAGATACATGTCCTCATACATTTCTCTAAATCCATAGAATGCACAACACCAAGAGTGAACCCTAAAGTAAACTATGGGCTCCAGATGATAATGATGTGTCAGTGTAGGCTCATTAATTGTAATTAATATACTTTCTCGTGGGGATGTTGATAATGGGGAGGACTGTGTGGAGGCAGGGGGTATATGACAAATCTCCATATCTTCCGTTCCATTTTGCTGTGAACCCAAAACTAATAATAAAAATACCGATAAAAATAAAGGATTGAAAGCAATCTAGAATATATGGAGTAGAGAGGGTGGTGGCAGGAGCTGATGGAGAAAGCTGGGCCTGGGGGTGAACTTATGCACCATTCTGCAAATCTCGATCTCTGCCCTGAGAGCGGAGTAGAACCCACTGAGATTCCGTGTTGGAAAGTGACGTGGATTGATTTTCATTTTAAAAAGGTGATTACGGATGTGATGGGTAGAATAGATTGAGAAGGGGACAGAGATAGCTGCCTGGGGACCAGCGAGGAGGTAATAAGAGAAGTTTCACAGCACTGACAATTGTGAGTATGAGAGAGAATGTGCAATATTGAAGAAATTTCATACAAGTGGCACAATATTGGACATGGTGAGAAAAGTCACAGATACCTACAGATTTCAGTCTTGAGCAAGAGGCTGGATGATGATCACATTCACCAACATGGTGCCACAGGAGAGAAGTGGGGTTTCTCTGGGTAACTGGGGTGGAAGACGAGCTCATGTTTTAAGCACATTGAATTTGAGGTGCCACTTAGTCATCTACGTGGAACTGTCAAAAAGATAGTGGGATTTTATGTGTCTGCCTCTCAGAAAGGGGTGTGGGCTGAAGATGGAGATTTCAGGATAGTCAGTTTATAGGTAGTGTCTGAAGTCATGACACAGATGGGATTCCACAGGCAGTTTAGTGTGAAGAACGGGGTGAGGTGGTCCTCAGAGACTTTAGCATTTAGGGTTAGAAGAAGTGGAGGTGGAAAAGGAGACAAGGGCTATTGAGGAGTTGAGAAGACAATGTTGGGAGTATGTGTCCTACAAGCCAAGGTGTCTGAGAGAGGAGACAGGAGCCCTGATACCCCAGCTTGGGGGTGGGGAGAAGAAATTGGCCTAAAGGAAATAAGGGATTTACGCCAATGAAGAAGCATGACAGAGGTAGGAGAAATAGCAGGTCTGAAGCAAAGATGTAAGAATGAGCACGGATTGGCATACGCAGTTGCAGATTAGTAAGAACCATGGGAGAGTAGGGTGCCACATGAGGAAAGGAGAGAGTTGAGGCTATAAAAAGGGGTGCGGGGCAGATCCTAAACAGCTCTCTGCTCTCCCCATTTAGCAAATTGTGGGCTCTGCTGAAATTTGCTGTGCTACATTTGGGTAGGGACACAGCAGATCCCATTTGCAGGAACAGGAGTTGCAGAGATATTTAAGAAACAGCACTGACACCAGGAACTGCAGTTATATATCTAGTACCTTAAAAAGTTTAAATTTTAAATTTCCATAAGGAAAGCATTATTCTTAGAGAAATAGATTATTAAAACTCATTGGTGGCAGTCCGGATATGATTCATCAAAGTGGAAATGTCATTCCTTTAAAGATGTGAGTCATAGACATTGTTACAAGTTGGTGCCACCGTAACTGTTTTAGGACACCACCATGTGTCTATGTCCATTTTATGCATTTCACATACAAAGTATATCCAAAATTATTGGATGTTTTTCCTCAGCCACTGGGCACACACTACCTTATCTATCATAATACCATTAGAGGTGGGTCATCATTGAATACAAATGCCTTTGTAATATGAAAATTTACTAAAAAAGTTGTCTTTCCAACAGGAAAACACTAATCAGAATTGCAAAAAAAAACCAAAAAAAGTACAAGCCACCCATGCTTCTAGATGGGTCATCTTAATACAGCCTAATTCCATTTCAAAGATGTAAGCATCCAGCCTGATTACACACGTAGCTCAGTACTTAGCTATAATGAAGTTGTTCCCACTGCATGGTGGAATTTGCTAAGGCAGTGTAGCAAAAATGGGATCACCTGCCAGCATTTGCTGCAAGTATTTCTGACATAATAGCAAATGCTACTGGATTACTTCAAACACTAAACATGATCAGTTTTTGGTTGAGTAAAAAGAAAGTGATACGAGAATGGCGGGGCATTGTGGTGATCCTTAATCTTACCCCTGCCTGGATTGTGACGGAAGGGCCAGACAGAGAGCCTCTCTTTTCTGAGGCCTTCATCTAGGATCCAGACAGACAGGGGAGGCTTTGGGCTGAAACTAAAAACCTAGGAGCACTCACTCATCATCAGAGGCTCTAACACTCATCGCAGCTCTGCTCTAGGGTAGACAGACACTGTCTCCTCCACCCACACAACTCAGTCACAGCTGCGGAGTTAATGCAGTGCTTCCCAAATGAATAAAGCTCTTGGTATTTCTGCTTCTTTATGTAGATGCACATGAGTAAATGGGACATTTCCCTCTTTTCCTTCCCTTCTCCTCCCCTCCCCCTCCCCCTCCCCCTCCCTTCTCCTCCCCTCCCCATTCCCCTCCCTTCCCCTTCCCTCTCCTCACTTTCCTCTCCTCTCCCCTTCTTTCTTTTTCTCTTCCTTTCTTTTTTCCTTCCTTCCTCCTTCTTTCCCTCCCTCCCTCTCCTATCCTTCCTTCCTCTTCCTTCCTTCTTCCCTCCTTTCCTTTTTTCCTCCCACAAATATTTGAACACCCTATGGTGTCCCAAGTGCTGGGGATATACCAGTAAACAAATGGACAAAGACCGCTATCCTCATGGAATTCTTCTTCTAGTATGGGAGGTAATTTAACATGATAGTCAGGCAGATTACATTTGCTTTGAAGTAAAGCCTGAAGTCTTGAGTTGTAATCTTCACTGTGGTTGCTTGCTGTAGGATTTAAGTTACTTCATGTCTCCAAGCCTTAGTTTACAAAATACCTAGGAGGATTAAGTGTTTGTCACAAAGCAGGCAGTGCTCCATAAGTCAGTGTGATTATACGTGCAGATGTAACTGAAGCTGCAGACCTAGGAAGCTTTATGGCATTTAAACGATGCTTGGATTTGTAAATCCTATAATCCAATATTCTGTGTGTGGGCTCCTTTGTCCTTGAGATGAGACATGGTTACCAAATTGAGGTTGTAGAACTTTGAAATCCTTTTCCTGGGATTATGCCCAAACCAGCCTGTCTTTGAGAAATCCTACCATCTAGAAGTGGCTGAGCTTCTGACTGGGTTGTGGTCACTGTGGCCTCCGGTTCTATTCAATTTTGCCCTCTTGGGAAATGTGCCAAAGACTCCACCAGAGGTTTATCATTTCCATCATTGCTGGTGTTCTCAGTACCACAGATCATTTTGGACACAAAATGACACTACAATTTACAGCAACCCCTGATTAGCAAAAGGAAATTAAGCAAGAAGCTAAGGCAGGACTCCTTTTACGAGCACACTAGGGCCAGGCTTTGGTCGTTTGCTTCTAGTCGCTTCCAGGTTACCACAGTTTCCCTAATTTGACAGTATGATGTCAGAATGTGCAGATAGTTACCTTTAGGCCTCTAGAATTTGCCTGCCTAGGAATCCCTCCCTGTCCTGGACTTTTCTGGACTTCATCCTAAACCGGACCCTTCTCTTGCCTAGACAAACCTTGGTGTCCAGTCTCCTGCCCACTCTTGCCAACAGCCCCCAAGTCCCGCCCAAAGCCAGTGAGAGCCTCTGAGTTTTCCCACTGTGGAGTGGGATGTTTGGATTTGTTTACTTTAAAACGTTTTGGTTCACTTTATGCTTTGATTTTATGTAGATAGGAAAATGGTCATTATCTGAATATTTTGATTTTCCATTCAAAAATAATATTGTGCAAAGGTGGTAAACCACCTTTGCTTGGTAACACCAACCAATTAGAATATCCATTTTATGAACTGTTCTCTATTTTGGAATAAAAATAAATTAAAACAAGACTAGCATCAGGAAATGTTTCACGTAACATACATTTATTACACACCCGTTAATGAAGACGTTGTATCGGGCCCCAAGGATCCTGTTCAGAACAAGGTAAACATGGCTCCTGTCATCATGGAGCTTGTCTCAGAGGAGAGGCATTGATCAAAAATGAAGTGGATTCATTAAGGGGGCCAATACTTGTTCAGGGTCAGCTCCAATCACTCACGCCTGACCCCTGAGCCAGGAGGGGCTGAGAGATGCCCCAGATGGTGTTACTGAAGTATAAAGGTGAGCAAACATTTTAGGAAGATTTTAACATGGGTTAAAACAAATTCTGTTAAACAGAAACCCATTCCCAATTTAATCCAGTTAACTGAGGTGTTATACAAACCTAAATATGCTTTTTGGTGAACGTCTGTATTTGCAAAGATGTCATCGGTTTATTTCCTTTGATCTGAAAATCTGGTGAGGTTGGTTATACAGAAATTGTTGGTCCTTATTTTGCCATTAAGTAGAAACATAGCTTCTGAATATTTCCTGTGTGCAGAGCCCTGTTCTCCCTGCTATGGGGTTTAGAAAAAAAATGACATGAAAATAATTGGCCTTGATTATGGAGTTAAAATGAAGAAGTCTCAGTAAATTCAAGTGCGCAGGATGTAGATTTTCCAGCTGAGGCAGGTTAGGGCAGCCTCAGCCGGCCACTGTGCTCTGTGTGGGCTGTGGGGGCTGATTTTTCATTCAAGCCATTGGTGTGGGTGACTGAAGAAATTCCCACAAGCTACAGATGACGGTTGACTCTCATGGTTTGTATTCGGTACTACAGAAGGCATTTCCTCCGAGATGATTCACTGGGGGAATTTGATACACTGTGGGGTGATGGGGACAGTCTCTGACATTTTCATTAACTGTATTAATTTTGTGTCTTCCTGACTCATATCAGCTCCCACATGTACACAGCTGGCTTCGTATCTCTTCATTCCAAACATATATAACATTTATTTAAAAAAAAAAAATCCTCCAGAGGAGAAATTTACATCTATCCCTTTAAAATTCCAGTTTCCCACTCTGTGAATGAGCAGCTTTGAGCGTGAAGGCCTTTGCAGTCCTGACTCTGTGGCCTGCATCACGGGGTCCCACCATGTCATGAGCATCTTTGCAGATGACCACGTGAAATGCAGACAAGACCCTCAGCCCAAGGTTCCCATGGAACCGTCAATGAGTGGGGACAGCAGAAATCACAGGGACAAAGTTTACTTCTTATTTTTTTCTGTAACGTGTAGTGAAGTTTCTGTCTCAGAACAAATGACAGTGTGGACAGCCAGCCCCATACAGACTCCAAAGCTGGCATTTGGAATGAGGGACTTCGGCTTGCTGGCCTCCGTTGTGTCCTCTGTCCCCACCAAGCCACAGACCTTTTGTCTCTTTCCATGGCTCCCCTTTCACCTGGCAGTGGTGTCCCTACCACCACCAAATGCAGACCCCCCCCACCTGTGTTCTGCATCTCCCTCTCTCTCCTAAGCACCTGACCCTACAAGTGTCTTCGTCTTTTGTAGCATTATCTGTCTGCTGCGTCCTTCCCCTCAGCCACATACTCCTTCCTATCTCTCATCCTGAAACAAACACCACCACCAGCAATTTCTTGAACTCTACAGACTGCCCAGCTCTCTCTCGTTTCTCAGCTGTATGTCTCAGCCAAACCCCTTTTCCTAGCCTCTCTTTAAACTGCTGTCATCAGGCTCTGTCCCCACGGAAATGTCCTTTTCCCCCATCAACGGGACCCTACATGCCGTGACTCTGTCCTCATCTTACCTAAGCTACCAGTGGGCCTTAGTACCCTTGGCCTCCTTGAAAACCTTTCTTCTCCCAGCTTCTGTGACTCCACGCTCTCCTGGTTTTCCCCAGAGTGGGAAGCCTTCCAACCCATTCACAGCAAAGCCCCGCCAGCTCTGGCCCAGGTCCATCTCTGCTTTCACCTCCCCGTCCCCACCTTGTCTGGTGTCCCCTCACTTGGACGGAGCATGCATACTGTGGCTATGGTACAGGGTGGACTGCAGGGAAAGTAATGGTGGATCCCAAACAGCCTGCACATCTGAGATGCAGTAGGAGGTAAAATGAGAGAGTTCTCCAGCTCCAATTGCAAGTAAAAGTGTTCCAGCAAAGGGCCTGGGACTTAGGTATACAAATACAGGTTACAAATGTAATATGTGCTGTGAAGCCAAAGTTCTTTCCACATTGAAATACACTACAAAACAATTCTGAAACAATGTGACTCGGTTATAGTCAAACCGATAGTGCAGGAGGCATCCCTCTTTCTTTAAAATTGCTTGCTGGAAGGTAGGTCATAAAATGAAACACTGGCCAGGATTTTGGAAGCCATGCTGGGGCTAAGCTCCTGGGCACTGGCCTCATTTGCCTCCTTTGGACACTAGTTGCAACTTAACTCGAGCCGAGCCAGGCAGCCTGTTAGTAATTACAATGCTACAAGATTAATGTCCTGTTAAGGGACTTTAAAAACCAGATCATCACTCAGAAAGCCTAGTAGACAAGCGAGAGTTGTCAGAGCAAAATGAAAGGATCAAAAACCCAGAGCGAAGCTTCGTAATTTAGTTCACTGAACAAGCTGGAAAAAGTGAGCCCATTTCAACAGCTACGATGAATTTGTTAAATTTGTATGACTATCACCGTTAACAATAAAATTCTTCAGCTTTTTGCTAAAAATGTATAGAGAGAATCTTCTAGATTCTATCACATGTTAGGACTGACTGATGAGAGATTTACAGCACCACTCAGTTATTAAAATGATGAATGTGAGTAGCAAGCCACCGTTACCCTAAACGGCGCAATGGTGGGCAGTTTGCCTCCTGCTTAGGCATTTGGTAGTTGGAGAAAATGAAGGGCTGGGTCAAAGTGTATATGTTTTTTCTGTCAACATACGTTCTTTTTATTGTGGCAAAGTATATTATACAGGGCATAAAATTTACCATTTTAACCACTTTTGAGTGTACAATTCAGTGGCATTAAGTATTCATATGTTTTTTGAAAGTTTTAGGTTCAGGGGTACATGTGCAGGTTTTTTAAATAGGTAAACTCATGTCACGGGGTGGGGGGGTTGTATAGATTATTTGGTTACCCTGGTACTAAGCCTAGTATCCAATTTTTAAAAATCCTCTTCCTCTTCCTACCTCCACCCTCAAATAGGCCCCAGTGTGTGTTATTCCCCTCTCTTGTGTCCATGTGTTCTCATCATCCCACTTATAAGTGGGAATACACAGTATTTGTTTTTCTGTTCCTGTGTTATAGCTGGCTATGGATAATGACTTCCAAAAGACATTATCTTGTTCTTTTTTATGGCTGCATAGTATTCCATGGTATGTATGTACCACATTTTCTTTATCCAATCTGTCACTGATGGGCATTTAGGTTGATTCCATCTCTTTGCTATTGTGAACAGTGCTGCATCGAACATTTGTGTGCCTGTGTCTTTATGGTAGAATGATTTATATTCCTTTGGGTATATACCTAGTAATGGAATTGCTGGGTTGAATGGTAGTTCTGTTTTTGGCAATTTGAAGAATCGCCACATTGCTTCCCACAATAGCTGAACTAATTTACACTCCCACCAATAGTGTATAAGCATTCCCTTTTCTCTGTAACCTCACAAGCATCTGTTATTTATTTATTTATTATTATTACACTTTAAGTTCTGGGTTACACATGCAGATGGTGCAAGATTGTTACATAGGTATACACATGCCATGGTGGTTTGATGCATCCATCCCCCCGTCATCTACATTAGGTATTTCTCCTAATGTTATCCCTCCCCAATTTCCCCACCCCCTGCTATCCCTCCCCAGCAGGCCTCGGTGTGTGATGTTCCCCTCCCTGTGTCCATGTGTTCTCATTGTTCAACACTCACTTATGAGTGAGAACATGCAGTGTTTGGTTTTCTGTTCTTGTGTCAGTTTGCTCAGAATGATGGTTTCCAGCTTTATCCATATCCCTGCAAAGGACATGAACTCATCTTTTTTTATGGCTGCATATTATTTCATGGTGTATATGTGCCACATTTTCTTTATCCAGTTTATTGTTGATGGACATTTGGGTTGGTTCCAAGTCTTTGCTATTGTGAACAGTGCTGCAATAAACATACGTGTGCATGTGTCTTTATAACAGAATGATTTATAATCCTTTGGGCATATACCCAGTAATGGGATTGCTGGGTCAAATGGTATTTCTGGTTCTAGATCCTTGAAGAATCACCACACTGTCTTCCACAATGGTTGAACTAATTGACACTCCTACCAACAGTGTAAAAGCGTTCCTATTTCTCCACATCCTCTCCAGCATCTGTTGTCTCCTGTTTTTTTAATGATCGCCTTTCTAACTGGCCTGAGATGGTATCTCAATGTGGTTTTGATTTGCATTTCTCTAACGACCAGTGGTGATGAGCTTTTTTTCATATGTCTGTTGGCTGCATAAATGTCTTCTTTTGCAAAGTGTCTGTTCATATCCTTCACCCACTTTTTGATGGTTTTTTTTTTCTCTTGTAAATTTGTTTAAGTTCTTTGTAGATTCTGGATATTAGCCCTTTGTCAGATGGGTAGATTGCAAAAATTTTTTCTCATTCTGTTGGTTACCAGTTCACTCTAATGATAGGTTTTTTTGCTGTGCAGAAGCTCTTTAGTTTAATTAGATCCCATTTATCTATTTTAGCTTTTGTTGCCATTGCTTTTGGTGTTTTAGTCACGAAGTCCTTGCCCATGCCTATGTCCTGAATGGTATTGCCTAGGTTTTCTTCTAGGATTTTTATGGTGTTAGGTCTTATGCTTAAATCTTTAATCCAACTGGAGTTAATTTTTGTACAAGGTATAAGGAAGGGATCCAGTTTCATCTTTCCACATATGTTAGCCAGTTTTCCCAACACCATTTTTTAAATAGGGAATCCTTTCCCATTGCTTGTTTTTGTCAGGTTTGTCAAAGATCAGATGGTTGTAGTTGTGTGGCATTCTTTCTGAGGCCTCTGTTCTGTTCCATTGGTCTATATATCTGTTTTGGTACCAGTACCATGCTGTTTGGATTATTGTAGCCTTGTAATACAGTTTGAAGTCGGGTAGCACGTTGCCTCCAGCTTTTTTTTTTTTTTTTTGCTTAGGATTGTCTTAGCTGTGTGGGAGCTTTTTGGTTCAATATGAAAATTAAGGTGTTATTTTTCAATTCTGTGAAGAAAGTCAATGGTAGCTTGATGGGGATAGCATTGAATCTATAAATTACTTGGGTAGTGTGGCCATTTTCATGACATTGATTCTTCCTATCCATGAGTATTGAATGTTTTTCCATTTGTTTGTGTCTTCTCTTATTTCCTTGAGCAGTGGTTTGTAGTTCCCCTTGAAGAGGTCCTTCACATCCCTTGTTAGTTGTATTCCTAGGCATTTTATTCTCTTTGCAGCAGTTGTGGATGGGAGTTCATTCATGATTTGGTTCTCTATTTGTCTGTTATGAGTGTATAGGAATGCTTGTGATTTTTGCACATTCATTTTGTATTCTGAGACTTTGCTGAAGTTGCTTGTCAGCTTAAGGAGATTTTGGGCTGAGATGATGGGGTCTTCTAAATATACAATCATGTTGTCTGCAAATACAGACAATTTGACTTCCTCTTTTCCTAATTGAATACCCTTTATTTCTTTTTCTTGCCTGATTGCCCTGGCCAGAACATCCAATACTATGTTGAATAGGAGTGGTGAGAGACAGCATCCTTGTGCCAGTTTTCAAAGGGAATGCTTCCAGTTTTTGCCCATTCAGTATGATATTGGCTGTGGGTTTGTCATGAATAGCTCTTATTATTTTGAGATACATTCCATTGATACCTAGTTTATTGAGAGTTTTTAGCATAAAGGGCTATTGAATTTATTTTGTTAAAGACCTTCTCTGCATCTATTGAGATAATTATGTGGTTTTTGTCTTTGGTTCTGTTTATACGATGGATTATGTTTATAGATTTGCATATGTTGAACCAGCCTTGCATCCTGGGGATGAAGCCGAATTGATCATGATGGATAAACTTTTTGATGTGCTGTTGGATTCAGTTTGCCATTATTTTATTGAGGATTTTCACATTATTTATCATGAATATTGGCCTGAAATTTTCTTTTTCAGTTGTGACTCTGCCAGGTTTTGGTGTCAGGATGATGTTGGTTTCATATATGAGCTAGAGAGAAGTCCTTTTTCTATTGTTTGGAATAGTTTCAGAAGGAATGGTACCAGCTCCTCTTTGTACCTTTGGTAGATTTCAGCTGTGAATCTGTCTGGTCCTGGACTTTTTTTGGTTGGTAGGCTAATAATTGCTGCCTCAATTTCAGACCTTGTTATTGGTCTATTCAGGAATTGAACTTCTTCCTGGTTTAGTCTTGGGAGGGTGTAAGTGTCCAGGAATTTATCCATTTCTTCTAGATTTGGTAGTTTATTTGCCTAGAGGTGTTTGTAGTATTCTCGATTGGTAGTTTGCATTTCTGTGGGATTGGTGGTGATATCCCTTTTTCATTTTTTAATGTATCTATTTGATTGTTCTCTCTTTTCTTCTTTCTTATTCTGGCTAGTGGTCTATCTATTTTGTTGATTTTTTTTTTTTTAAAAAAAAACCAGCTCTGGATTCATTGATTTTTTTTGAAGGATTTTTTGTGTCTCTCTCTTCTTCAGTTCTGCTCTGATCTTAGTTATTTTCTGTCTTCTGCTAGCTTTTGAATTTGTTTGATCTTGCTTCTTTAGTTCTTTTAAGCATGATGTTAGGGTGTCGATTTTAGATCTTTCTTCATTTCTCTTGTGGGCATTTAGTGCTATTAATTTCCCTCTACACACTGCTTTAAATGTGTCCCAGAGATTCTGGTATGTTGTATCTTCATTCTCATTGGTTTCGAAGAACATCTTTAGTTCTGCCTTCATTTCATTATTTATCCAGTAGTCATTCAGGAGCAGTTGTTCAGTTTCCATGTCATTGTATGGTTTTGAGTAAGTTTCTTAATCCTGAGTTCTAATTTGAATACACTGTGGTCTGAGAGACTGTTGTCATTTCTGTTCTTTTGCATTTGCTGAGGAGTGTTTTACTTCCAATTATGTGGTCAATTTTAGAATAAGTGCGATGTCCTGCTGAGAAGAATGTATATTCTGTGGATTTGGGGTGGACAGTTCTGTAGCTATTAGGTTCTCTTGGTCCAGATCTGAGTTCAAGTCTTGGATATCCTTGATAATTTTCTGTCTTGTTGATTGTTGAATATCGACAGTGAGGTGTTAAAAGATTCCCAGTATTATTATGTGGGAGTCTAAGTCTCTTTGTAGGTCATTAAGAACTTGCTTTATGTATCTGGGTGCTCCTGTATTGGGTGCATCTATATTTAGGATAGTTAGCTCTTCTTGTTGCATTGATCCCTTTACCATTATGTAATGCCCTTCTTTGTCTCTTTTGACCTTTGTTGGTTTAAAATCTGTTTTATCAGAGACTAGGATTGTGACACCTGCTTTTTTTGCTTTCCATTTGCTTGGTAAATATTACTCCATCCCTTTATTTTGAGCCTATGTGTGTCTTTGCACATGAGATAGGTCTGAATGCAGCACACTAATGGGTCTTCACTCTTTATCCAATTTGCCATTCTGTGTCTTTTAATTGGGGAATTTAGCCCATTTACATTTAAGATTAATATTGTTATGTGTGAATTTGATCCTGCCATTTTGATGCTAGCTGGTTGTTTTGCCCATTACTTGATGCAGTTTCTTCATAATGTCAATGGTCTTCACAATTTGGTGTGTTTTTGCAGTGGCTGGTACTGGTCTTTCCTTTCCATATTTAGTGTTTCCTTCAGGAGCTCTTGTAAGGCAGGCCTGGTGGTGACAAAATCTCTCAGCATTTGCTTGTCCATAAAGGATTTTATTTCTCCTTTGCTTATGAAGTTTAGTTTGACTGGATATGAAATTCTGGGTTGAAAATTCTTTTCTTTAAGGATGTTGAATATTGGTCCCCCACTCTCTTCTGAGTTGTAGGGTTTCTGCAGAGAGATCTGCTGTGAGTCTGATGGGCTTCCCTCTGCGGGTAACCCGAGCTTTCTCTCTTGCTGCCCTTAGTATTTTTTCCTTCATTTCAACCCTGGTGAATCTGAACGATTATGTATCTTGGGGTTGCTCTTCTCGAGGAGTATCTTTGTGGTGTTCTCTGTATTTCCTGAATTTGAATGTTGGTCTGCCTTGCTAGTTTGGGGAAGTTCCACTGGATAATATTCTGAAGAGTGTTTTCCAACTTGGCTTCATTCTTCCCATCACTTTCAGGTATGCCAATCAAACGTCGATTTGGTCTTTTCACATAATCCAATATTTCTTGTAGGCTTTGTTCCTTTCTTTTTACTTTTTTCTCTAACCTTGCCTTCTCACTTTATTTCATTGAGTTGATCTTCATTCTGATATCCTTTCTTCTGCTTGATCAATTCAGCTATTGACACTTGTGTTTGCTTCACAAAGTTCTTGTGCTGTGTTTTTCAGCTCCATCAGGTTGTTTATGTTCTTCTCTATGCTGATTATTCTAGTTAGCATTTCGTCTAACCTTTTTTTCAAGTTCTTAGTTTTCTTGCATTGGGTTAGAACATGCTCCTTTAGTTTGGAGAAGTTTGTTATTACCCACCTTCTGAAGCCTGCTTCTGTCAATTTGTTAAACTTATTCTCCATCCAGTTTTGTTCTCTTGCTGGTGAGGGGTTGTGATCCCTTTGAGGAAAAGATGCGTTCTGGTTTTTGGAGTTTTTGACTTTTTTGCACTGGTTTCTTCCCTTCTTTGTGGATTTATCTACCTTTGGTCTTTGAAGTTGGCCACCTTTGGAGGGGGTCTCTGAGTGGATGTTCTTTTAGTTGATGTTGAAACTATTTCTTTCTGTTTGTTAGTTTTCCTTCTAACAGTTAGGCCCCTGTGCTGCACGTCTGCTGGAGTTTGTTGGAGGTCCACTCCAGACCCTGCTTGCCTTGGAATCACCAATGGGGGCTGCAGAACAGCAAAGATTGCTCCCTGTTCATTTCTCTGGTAGCTTTGTCCCAGAAGGGTACCTGCCAGATGCCAGCCAGAGCTCTCCTATATAATGTGTCTCTCAGCCCCTGCTGGAAGGTGTCTCCCAGTCAGGATACATGGGGTCAGGGAGCCACTTCAGAAGGCAGTCTGTCACTTATCAGAGCCTGAATGCTGTGCTAGGAGATCCTTCAGAGCTGCCGGACAGGGACGTTTAAGTCTGCTGAAGCTGTACCCACAACTGCCTTTTTGCTCAGGTGATTTGTCCCTGGAAGGTGGGGGCTTTATTTATAAGTTTCTGATGGGCTGCTGCCTTTTTTCAGAGATGACTTGCCCAGTGAGGAGGGAGTCTAGTGGCACAGTCTTCCTCCAGAGGCCTTGTTGAGCTACTGTGGGTTCCACCCAGTTGTTGTGTACACTTTCTGGTGACTTTGTTTACTGAGGTGAGGTTAAGACTACCTACCCGAGCCTCAGCAATGGTGGACGCTCCACCCTCTACCGAGCTCTAAGATCCCAGGTTGAGCTCAGACTGCTATGCTGGCTGCAAGAATTTCAAGCCAGTTGATCTTGGCTTGCTGGTCTCCATTGGGGGTGAGACCTGCTGAGCCAGATCACTTGGCTCCCTGACTTTAGCCCCCTTTTTCAGGGGAATGAGTGATTCTGTCTTGCTGGTGTTCCAGGCACCACTGGGGTGTGAAAAAATAAAATTGCTGCAGCTAGCTTGGTGTCTTCCCAAATGGCTGCCTCATTTTGTGTTGGATACCTGGGATGCTATTTTTGTAGGCACTGGAGGGAATCTCCTGGTCTGCAGGTTGTGAAGACCATGGGGAAAGCACAGTATCTAAGCCAGAGTGTCAGAGTGCCAGGAAAAGTCCCTAATAACTTCCCTTGGTTAGGTGAGGGAGTTCTCCAGCCCTGTGTGCTTCCTGGGTGAGGCAAAGCTGCACCCTGCTTCAGCTCATCCTCCTTGGGCTGCACCCACTGTCTAACCAGTCCTGGTGAGATGAACCTGGTACCCCAGTTGGAAACGTGGAGATCGCCTGCCTTCTGTGTTGCTGTCTCTGGGAGCTGTGCACTGGAGCTGTTCCTATTTGGCCATCTTGCCAGTGGATTTCTGTTTTATTATATTTTATCCTTATTTTTTTATAAACATGAGGAGAATTAAGAAAAAACAGAAGTCTTAACATGTGATAGGAAGCTAAGTATAAATATGTTACAATCAAAATTAAGATCCCAATCTTAAGCACATTCAAAGCAGCAAAGCTTTGTTTCAATTCAATGTTTAATGAACCTAGCATGGGTCAACCACATGAGATTAATTGTGAAGGAAAAGAAATATAAGATAAACATATACAAAATATCATTAATGACATATGATTGAAAATTGTGACCACAAATGAAGATGTAATTATAGGGATTTTATAGTGTTTTAAGTTTTCTGGAATGGAGCCCCCATCATCCCATGAATATCTATGTCTTTCATACATTTGAGGTTAGCACAAAAAAAAAGACCTTTAAATTTTGTTTTGATTTTTTTTTTTTTTTTGAGACTGAGTTTCACTGTTTGTCACCCAGGCTGTAGTGCAATGGCACAATCTCAACTCACTGCAACCTCCACCTCCTGGGTTCAAGCAATTCTCCTGCCTCAGCCTCCCAAGTAGCTGAGATTATAGGGCGCCTGCCATGATGATGGGCTAATTTTTGTAATTTTTAGTAGAGATGGGTTTCACCATGTTAGCCAGGCTGGTCTTGAACTCCCAACCCCAGGTGATCTACCCACCTCAGCATCCCAAAGTGCTGGGATTACAGGCGTGAGCCACCACGCCTGGCTGGGTTGTTTTGATTTCTTATAAAGTTGTTAATTATATAAACACCTAATTGCTTGTACCCTTTTGCCAGGCATGTCATTATCTCTGTACATGTTATTTGGTTAATACAAAACTATTAATATATGCTTATGCTTCTTTGTTTTTGCTTATCTATTCCAAATTTAAGAAATTAGGCTAGGTGCAGTGGCTCACGCCTGTAATCCCAGCACTTTGGGAGGCAGAGACAAGAGGCTCACTTGAGACCAGGAGTTCAAGACCAGCCTTGGCAACATATCAAGACCCTGTCTCTACAGAAATTAAAACAATTAGCTGGGTATGGTGGCAGGTGCCTGTAGTCCTAGCTACTTGGGAGGCTGAGGTGAGAGGATCACTTGAGCCTAGGAGTCTGAGGCTACAGTTAGCTATGATTTTGGCACTGCATTCCAGCATGGGTGCAGCAAGACTGTCTCCAAAATAATTTAAAAAATAAAAAATGAAGGATATTGCCTTAGTGTGCCTGTGCTGTATAGCACTGTTCTAACTGTAGATAGTAGGTGGGGAGGAAAGCTAGAAGAGATTGAGTGATGCTAGGAAAATAAACAGCTGAGTTGAAAAGAGGGTGGAAGGTTATGGGGAGCTGAAAAGAAGGAATAATAAATGAGATGGGGGGGCGTCCTCTGGGAACTGAGGACTGGGCTGATACCTGTGGCATCTGGGTCAGCAGATGCCCCTCATTCTTTATGTTCGGGGGGCGGGGGCAAAGAACCAAGAGACAATTGCTGCCTCCTTGGGTGGTCAGAAAAGGTCATTGAAAGAAGAACTTATTTTGAACCACAGTCAAGAATGTGTAAAGTTCAAAAAGAAAATACATACTTCTTGGCTAGCTGATGGAATGAGAATCCACATTGGACATAGAATGGAGCTGAGTGGTTGGGCAGAGGTATTGAGAACTAAGTGGTCTTTAACAATAATTAGTAACAGCTGCCATTTTTAAAAAGGCTTATTATGTGCCAAGCACTGTTTTAAGATCTTTGTCTGCATCTTTTCCTTTAATTCACTTAGTTTTCCAAAGAGGTGGTTCAAAAAGATGAAAGAAACTTGCTCAAGGTTAACTGGCACAGTCAGTAAGGGGTGGAGCTGGGAGCTGATAGAGGCAAGTTGACACTAGAGGCTGACACTCTCAAGCCCTATGCTGTACTGAATCCCTAGGAGAACTTGGGTCGGTATCTTTTCTATCTGTGCTCAATAGAAAATCCTCAGAACTTTGGCATAGTGACTGTATTAGTCTGTTCTTTGACTTCTAATAAAGATATTCCTGAGACTGGGTAATTTACAAAGAAAAGAGGTTTAATTGACTCACAGTTCAGCGTGGCTGGGGAGGCCTCAGGAAACTTAGAATCATGGTGGAATGGGAAGCAAACACACCTTTCTTCACATGATGGCAGAAAGGAGAAGTGCTGAGCAAAGGAGAGAAAAGCCCCTTATAAAACCATCAGATCTTGTGAGAACTCACTCCCTATCATGAGAACAACAGTATAGGGGTAACCACCCCATGATTCAATTACCTCCCATGACGCGTGGGGATTATGGGAGCTACGATTCAGGAAGAGATTTAGGTGGGGACACAGCTAAACCATATTTGTGACTAAATGTCAGACTAGTAAACTGCACATATATTAGGTGATCTGCAGAAGTTAATTAAAGATAAAATGGGTCTCATCGTAGAGTTTTACAAAAATCAAATCAGGGAAACTAGGGTACAGTATCAGGAAGGCATAACTAAATGTGAAAAAGATCATTAAACTGATAACTGTATTAATAAATCTGTTTCAAGAATATCCTAATAGGACAGTGGCTGGCTTAAAGTTCAGAAAAGAGAACCTCTAAAAAATAAAATGGCTGTGTTTTTTCCTTACTTTCCCTGGGAGGAGTATGGCAGAGTCTGGTTTTTTAATTAACCAGGTTCCTTCTCTTCTTGGACACATAGCTAGACTGCATTTACCTTGCAGTTTGGTGTCCATGTGACTGAATTTTAGCTAGTGGATAGGAGGTGCTGTGAGCCTCTACTGGGCCTGGTTTATAGAGAACCTTGCACAGATGAGCCTTCTTGGTTTTAGCAATAGCTTAAGTCAGAGAAGCAGGTGATCTTGGAAGCCTAGAAGAAAATACCTTGCACATTAATTTTAAGATGTCATTGATTGTAAGATATAACCCAACTTCTGCAATGTTAAATGCTAAAAAAAAGTGAATCTTACTCAAATAAGTGAATGGGGATATGTTGATCACTGGAAAGGTACATCTCCATTGTAATCGATATATGAACATTTGATTTATATGTTGAGTTCTTGTTGGTTTGGTTAGAATGCCTTAGTCCTGAGGGGTTTCCTCAATCTGTGGCTTAATCAGTACCACTAGTATGTTAGCTCAGTTTTGTCTGCTTTGTTCTCTACTGTTTGCTTAGCACCTGAAAAACCTCTTGCACATGAACAAACATTTATTGGAGGGATGAATACAAAGTTGGAGGCTGCCTGTGGCTCCATGAGGCCTTGCCTGACAAACTAGTCAGTTCTCCTCACACTTAGCCATGGGAAGGCTTTCAGATGGTGGCAAGCAACTCAGTGAGTCAGACATTTTACCTTAATGGTTGACAGCATTGTTGGGGGATACAATCTTTTTTGTAAGAAACTTGAAGAAAAACTAAGTTCTGTCATATAGGTAACTAACAATTGTTGAAAAAAGATTAGAGAAAGGAGAAATCAACACAGAAGAGAAATATCTGGGATGGCTTGGTAGAATAACAATTTATTCAACACTGTCAGTGTGTCAAGGGCTATTCTAATTTCTTTATATATTTACACAAATGGTGGTAAACAGAATTAATGACCCCAATCTTCGTCTCTCTTTGTTGCCACACCATTTGCCATGAGATGCAGTTCCTCCCACTAATAAAGTATATTTTCCATACCCTTGACTTTTGATTTGGCTATGCAACTTGTTTTGGCCATTGGAATGTTAGTAAGTATATGTGTTGGGGTGTCCTCAAGACCACCCCACAGTTGAATGACTTGCTGGTAGGACTCACATGACTCAGCATACATTCATAGTCACAGCTATGATTTCTTACAGAGAAAGAACGTCAAGCAAAATCAGCAAAGAGAAGGGTGCATGGGACAAAGTCCAGAGGGAACCAGGTCCAGAGTTCTCTCCCTGGGAAGTCACACAGGACATGACTAACTTTCTTAGCCATGAATTGTGAAAACACACATGAAGTTTTGTCAAAGGGACATGTGTAGAAAAATTATCAGTAGGATCCCATGCAGTAGGGTGGAACCCACCTGCAGTTATCCCTGTTAGGAGTCCTGGGCTTAGCCAGTTAAAATTAACCCCATTAACCATGAAAGTCTATCTTAGAAAGCCAGACAGTTTCCTCCTTGAATTTCTGTATAAACCCTTTGTTTCTGGCCTGAGGCATCAGTTCAGGTGCAGTACAACTCTGGCCAGTAAGCTGGAGCCTCCAGGGTCAGGGCAGTCCCATGATAGTCAAGGTAAACCCCCAAGAAGTACAGGGTGTACACGCTACCCCTTGAAACAGAATTTACAATTCTAGGGCATCCCAGGCAGGACATATGTGGGCCAGGCAGGATAGGTGAGCAGTGCAGTGCTGCAATGTAGCCCCTCATGGTGGAGCCTCCTACTCTAGGGTTTTCACTCCAGTCCAGATAAATTCAGTTCAGTCCTTGGCTTTAGGGAGACTTTCTGAGACAGTCAGTTCCAAACAGCTCTGCTTGTCAGTGACATGGCTTCGTTTGTCTTATGTGTGTGAACATTTGTAGGTGTGCTGTACGGAGAGCAAGGGGCTGGGTCCGGCCAGCTGTGGGTGCCAAGGTCAGCCCCTTATGGCCTTGGCTCAGGAGTCAATTTGAATTCAATGTGCCTATTTTGAGCTTAGAAAGGTGGCATGGGGAGTTTTCCCTCAAGAAGAGGAGGAAGCTTCCAGAAACAGTTCTAAACACAGAGGTCATTAATGCCTCCCCAACCCCGCCCCATACCTACCCACTGTTTTGTTTTATCATCCTTGTTACAAAATCAGCATTTCCCATTTGGTAATCATTACTTTATAGTTTTTCCTAGTCACTTTTTTTTTTAAATCTCATCAGACCTTTGTGTGAAAGGTTATATGCAAGGGGACAAAAGCATTTTCACAGAAAAACAGTTTTATACCACTTGACCAGAAAGGCACATCATGTTCAGGAATCAGTTAGGCAAGAATCCTGAAGTTTCAAAAAAATTTCAAAATGATGTACAGAACCTCCCATCTCTTTTGTCTTGATCATTTATCTAGTGAGCAGCCTAGAAAGGATCAACCTCTTTCTGGAAATAGCTGTGTTTAATAAGCAAACTGCCTTCTATGTTGTGTGTACCAGGAGAAAGGTGAGGGAAGTAAAGTCAGGTTATCAATTGATTATAGTCAACGGCAGTGCATCCACAACACAACAGGTCAACAGATGTAAGACCCAGTGGGGCCTGATAGTCTGATCTGTCGGGGAGGTGAAGGGGTCACTGTGACCCTTCCATCACAGTCGCCCAGGGTATAGCTTTTGGCAGTAATCACAAGTTAGGAACACAGTCTGCAGAGGGATTAGAAACACAGAACTGAACAGCTCAATTTCAGGTGGTCCCATCAGAGAGTAAACCCTCTTCTATGAGCATCTGTATGTGACCCAGATGGTCCAGCCAGCATCCATGATGTTTTCTTAGTGTATGTCTGCACAGAGGAGTGTCTCAAACCTGCATTGGTCCTCAAGTTGAAGTCCTATTCATTGAACCAATGCCTGTTTTCATTTGAGCACAGCTTGTCTGGAAGCTGTAACAGCTGATAACAGATAGCGTCAGCATTTAGCTTTAAGTCCCAGGAATTAGGATCTTTGATTTCAAAAATTCTAAAAAAAAGCAGACACTTTGCTTTGGCAGCAGCAAAGGCAAACTCTTGCAGGGCCAGACAGCTGTGTTCCAAGTCCAGGTGACAAGCAAGGCTTTTTTTTAGTCTTATGATAAATATCAGTCCAAACTGACCTTCTTAAAATATGCACATCAGGCCAGAAATTCATCAGCCTTTCTAAGGGTCAGACATCTGATTTCAAGAGAGTTCATTAGCAAACTAAAAACTGGTCTTTAAAATTCTAAAAATGTATCTCTATCTGGAGATTGCCTCTCTTCTTCTCATGTTTCCTCCTTTTTCCCTGAGGCTCTAATTGGCAAAAATAGTAAAAATCATCGGTTATGGAGACTAGCCGTGTTTTTACTATAGGCCTATTTCAGAGACATTGTAGATTCAAGTTTCAGATTGCCTCAATAAAGTGAGTTACACAAATTTTTTAGTGTCCCAGTGCATAGTTATATTTACACTATACATACTGCTGTATATAGCATTATGTGTGTGCAAATACATTATGTCTAAAGTGTCCATACCTTAATTTAAAAATACTTCATTGCCAAAAAATGCTAACAATCGTCTGAGCCTTCAGGAAGTTGTCATCTTTTTGCTGGTGGAAGGTCTCGCCTTGATGTTGATGGCTACTGACTGATCGGTTGAAGACTGGTTGCTGAAGGTTGGGGTAGCCCTGGTGATTTCTGAAAATAAGACAGCAATGCAATGTGCCACCTAGATTGACTCTTCATTTTATGAAAGTTTTCTCTGTAGCATGTGATGCTGTTTGATAGGAATTTGCCCATGGTAGAATTAAAAAATTGGAGTCAATCCTCTCAAACCCTGCTGCTTTTTTATCAACTGCTGATGTAATATTCTTATTCCTTTGTTGTCATTCTAACAGTGTTCACAGCATCTTCACCAGGAGCAGATGCCATCTAAAGAACCATTTCTTTTGCTCATCCGTAAGAAGCAACTCATCATTCATTGACATTTTATCATGAGATTGCAGCAATTTAGTCACATCTTCAGGCTCACTTTTTATTCTGGTTCTCTTGATATTTCTACCATGTCTGCAGTTACTTCCTCCACTGAAGACTTGATCCCCTGGAAGTCATCCATGACGACTGAAATCAGCTTCTTCCCAACTCCTGTAAATGTTGATATTTTGGCCTCCTTCCACAAATCACAAATGATCTTTATGCATTTAGGTTGGTGAATCCTTTTCGGAGGTTTTCAACTTACTTTTCCCAGATTCTTCAGAGGAATTACTACCCATGACAGCTATAGCCTTACAAAATGTATTTCTTACATAATGAGACTTGAAAGTCAAAATTACTCCTTGATCTATCAGCTGCAGAAGAGATGTCATGTCAGCAGAGATGAAAACAATGTTCATTTCCTTGCACATCTCCATCAGAGCTCTCGGGAGACCAGTTCATTGTCAATGAGCAGTGATATTTTGAAAGGAATCTTTTTTCTGAACAGTAGGTCTCAACAGTAAGCTTAACATATTCAGTAAACCGAGCTGTAAACAGATGTGCTGTCATCCAGGCTTTGTTGTTCCATTTATGGAGCACAGGCAGAATCAATTTAGCGTAATTTTAAGGACCCTAAGATTTTTGGAATGGTCAAAGAGCATTGACTTCAACTTAAAGTCACCAGCTGCATTAGCCCCTAACAAGAGAGTCAGTCTGTTCTTTGAAGCTTTGAAGCTGGACATTGAGTTCTCTCTAGCTATGAGAACCCTAGATATCATCTTCTCGCAATAAAAGACTGCTTCATCTATACTAAAAATCTGTTGTTTGGTGTAGCCACCTTCATCAATGATCTTAGCTAGATCTTCTGAATAACTTGGTGTGGCTTTTCCATCAGCACTTGCTGTTACACTTTGAAAGAAGGTTTGGGACACAGCTTCTTTCCTTAAACCTCATGAACCAACCTCTGCTAGCTTCCAGCTTTTCTTTTGTAGCTTCCTCACCTCTCTCAGCCTTCATAGAATTGAAGAGAGTTACGCTGGGCATGGTAGCTCACGTCAATAATTCCAGCACTTTGGGAGGCTGAGGTGGGCAGATGGCTTGAGGTCAGGAATTCGAGACCAGCGTGGCCAACATGGTGAAACCCTGTCTCTACGAAAAATAAAAAAATTACCCAGGTGTGGTGGTGCATGCCTGTGATCCCAGCTACTTGGGTGGCTGAGGCAGGAGAATCTCTTGAACCCAGAAGGTAGAGGGTTGCAGTGAGCTAAGATCACGTCACTGCACTCCAGCTTGGGCGACAGAGTGAGACTCTGTCTCAAAGAGAAAAAACAACCAAACAACAACACCAAAAAAGAATTGAAGAGCGTTAGGGCCTTGCTCTGGATTCTGGATTAGGGTTTGGCTTAAGGGAATATTTTGGCTGGTTTGATCTTCTACCCAGAACACTCAAACTTTCTTCATATCAGCAATAAGTCTATTTCACCTTTCTGTCATTCATGTGTTTACTGGAGCAGCACTTTTAATTTCCCTCAAGAACTTTTCTTTGCTTTAACAACTTGGCCACCTAGTACAAGAGACCTAGCTTTCAGTTGGCCTTGGTTTTCGGCATGCCTTCCTCACTTAGCTTAATCATTTCTAGCTTTTGACTTAAAGTGAGAGATATGTGACTGTTTCACTTGAATACTTAAAGAGGCCATTGTAGGATTATTAATTTGCCTAATTTCTTTTCTTTTTCTTTTTCTTTTCTTTTTTTGAGATGGAGTCTCCCTCTGTCACCCAGGCAGGAATGCACTGGTGCAATCTTGGCTCACTGCAACCTCCGCCTCCCATGTTCAAGCGATTCTACTGCCTTAGCCTCCTGGGTAGCCTGGGATTACAGGCGCCTGCCACCATGCCTGGCTAATTTTTGTATTTTTAGTAGAGACGGGGTTTCACCATTTTGGCCAGGCTGGTCTCGAACTCCTGACCTCAGGTGATCTGCCTGCCTCAGCCTCCCAAAGTGCTGGGATTACAGGCGTGAGCCCCTGCACCCAGGCTAATTGGCCTAATTTCAGTATTGTTGTGTCTTGGGGATAGGGAAGCCTATGCAGAAGGAGAGAGATGGGGGAATAGCCGGTCCATGGAGCAGTCAGAACATATACCACATTTATCAATTACGTTTGCTGCCTTATACAGGGATAGTCTGTAGTGCCACAAAAATAATTACAATAGTAACATCAGAGATCACTGACCACAGATCACTATAGTAATAATAAAAAAGTTCAAAATATTGTGGGAATTAGCAAAATATGACACAGAGATATGAAATTAGCACATGCTATTGAAAAATGGCACTGATAGATTTGCTTGAGGCAGGGTTGCCACAAACCTTCAGTTTGTAAAAAACCTACAATATCTGCAAAGTGCAGCAAAGCAAAGTTCAATAAAATGAAATATACCTGTACTCACAGAGTTCACATTCTGATCCACTCCCTAGTGGCAAAAAGTAAGAACTTTGTGTCTCATTAACACTCTTTCTCTGCAACTTTCCCTGATTAAAATGATCCCAGTAGTAATTATGAGATTACAAGCATATAATATTTTGCATCCATTTTATCATACATCCAGATGCAATAGTCACAAAAAAAGATATTTTTAAAAAATTTTATTTTTTCCTCATTGCAAATTTACTCAACTCTCTAGCAGTAAATTCAGCATTTATAGGGTTAATATTCCAGCTGTCGGGGAAGATTCTTGCTAGAATGCAAGGGAATAGGGATGGTTTCAGCCTAGACAGCAGCTAGGCTGAAAACTGGACAGAGTGTCTTTTTCTTCCCCTGCCCTCCTCCACTTTCTGGTTTATCTAAAGCTTTGTCTAGTCCTGGAATTAATTTATTGGTTCCCCCGACTTACTTGGAGGAAAGAGTGATATAAACTTTTAAACTCTTAATTTAAAATTTTTAGAGACAGAGTCTCCTTCTGTCACCTAGGCTGGAGTGCAGCGGCACAATCATAGTTTACTGCAGCCTCCAACTCCTGGGCTCGAGGGAGCCTCCTGCTTCAGCCTTTCAAGTAGCCAGGACTATAGACAAGCACCACCATGCCTGGCTAATTTTTTATTTATTTACTTTTTGTAAAGATGGGATCTCGTTATGTTGCTTAAATTGGTTTTGAACTTCTGGCCTCAAGTGATCCTCCCACCTTGGCCTCCCAAAGCTCTAGGATTACAGGCATGAGAGTCACTGCACCAAGCTCTTTTTAACATTTTTAACTCATCCAAAACTCACCTTTGGGTATTTTTGGTCCTTTTTCCTCCCAACTAGAGGAAAGAATGAAAACCAAAGGTATCACCCGAGCTATACTTTTTTCCCTTCTCACTTTAGCCACAATAGCTGAAAATAGCCAGGTGATCCAGTGAGTGAGTCTTCTTTCCTGGGGAAGGATCTATTATTTAAAAATTCCATAGGTAACTTTTAACTCACAACACTCAGCAGCCCAGCTGCTGTTTAA
Source organism: Cacajao melanocephalus (assembly GCA_963573385.1). NCBI lineage: Eukaryota > Metazoa > Chordata > Mammalia > Primates > Pitheciidae > Cacajao > Cacajao melanocephalus. The sequence continues at coordinate 51,260 of CAUYLG010018086.1, forward strand.
TATCATGGGTAACTTTATAGCCATCCAGGCATTAAAGCTTTGTCACCTCCTGTCCCTTAATCCCTCCTGTAACCAAAGAATGCATTTGTCATATTTCATTGAGCCAGAGTTGGTCTAGAGAATCCCGCTTTTGACACAAAATATATGTCAGGGAGGTCCCTAAGACTACCTCCATATTTGAGGATTCACTAGGATTGACAGGACTCAGTATGCAGTTGCACTTATAGCTAGGAATTGTTAGAGTGAAAGGATACCAAGCAAATCAGCAAAAAGAAAGGGACATGGGACAAAGTCTGGAGGAAACTAGGTTCAAGCATCCACATATACCCTCCCAGGGGAGTCACACAGGATGTGCTTAATTCTCCAAGCAATGGGTTGTGACAACACACATGAAACTGATAACAATAGGAGACAGGAAAATACTGGGTAGAAGAGGGCAGTTCCCTGGCAAAGGCCCCACCCTCAAGCCTGGATACCCACAGCCCTAAATGGGAACAAGCTTTCCTGTTTTTGTGCCCAAAAGTTGCCTTTTGGCCCTCCATGCCCCCCTATCCTGTACCCATATAGACCCAAAACCCCTGGCTCCAGAAGGAGACCACGAGTTGAACAGAGAGCAGAAGGCTTAACAGAATGGTGCATCAGAGAGAAGAGAAGGAACATCCAAATGCCGAGGAGTTTGACTGGGGACAGTGGGAGAGAGATCAGCTACTGGGTGACCAAACTCCAGGAAAAGATCATCTTCCCACTTCATCCCCCTTCCAGTTTCCCATCTTTCCCACTGAGGGCCACCTCCACCACTCAGTAAAACCTCTGCTTTCACTGTTCTTCAAGTCCATGTGTGATCCAGTTCTTCCAGAATGTGGGACAAGAGCTCAGGATATAAAAAGCTGTCACATTGGCTCTCTGCTCTTGCAAAAAGGCAGCAGGTCTACTGAGCTGATGAACACTTAAGCTGTCCATGGACAGCAAGGCTAAAAGAGCGCATTGTAACACACACCTACTTGGGCTCCTGCACCTGTCTGTCTACATGCTCTCCCTCCTGTAAGGGGTTTGAGCAGCGGTGGTGACCAAACAGATGAGCCACACCCCTGTTGCTATCCTGCAAGGGGGATCAGGGGACTCTCCCGTTTCAAAATGTTGTCTATCAGGGAAACTCATTAGAGACTTGGTGACCAGGGTTTCTAGTGGGGGTTGATCATGCAGGTATGTTTGCCTAACATGTACTAAAATTTCAGACTCCTGGAAGGAAAGCAGATCTTCAGGATAAACATATTGTTTGCACAAAATGTTTAGGTATGGTGAACCTTTCTTATCAGACAATAATGTGAACTCTTCCCAAATTCAAGTTCCCAGATACCAGCCAAGGGCAATCTTGCAAGCAGGTTTTTCTAAGGACAGCAGTATCAGGCTTGCTGTGCTCTTTTCTGCACAGTATGATGTGGCGAAAGGTTCAAAAAGTTTTTGCCCAATCAAGCTCGTCCTTGTTTCCCTCTTCTGTTATGATGAGAAACACACTCCTGGTGTAGCCCACTTATCTGAGGAGGAATATATGAGATATAGGAAATAAATCTGGGTCTCCAGAAGACCTCAGTCAAAATCTACCAACAACCCTGGGCTGTCTCCGTACGTGAGGAGCACAGCTGAGATAGGCAGAGCTGTCCAGCTGAGTCCAGCTTAGGTAAGCTGACCCTCAGTCAGTCCTTAGCTGACCTTACATCTGTGAGAATAATTGTTTTAAGCCACTGTGTTTTGGGGTGGTTTGTGGCAGTAGCTAAATGATACACTAATTTAACACTCCCAATAGCACTATTAGATAATAATAATTATTATTATTATTATTGAGACAGGTTCCTGCTCTGTTACCCAGGCTGGAGTACAGTGGCACAATCTCAGCTCACTGCAACCTCTGCTTCCTGGGTTCAAGCAATCCTCTTGCCTCATTCTCCCAAGTACCTGGGACTACAGACGCATGGTACCACGCCCAGCTAATTTTTGTATTATTTTTCCTTGCAGAGATGGGATTTTATCATTGTTGCCTATGCTTGAACTCCCAGACTCAAGTAATCTGCCCACCTTGGCCTCCCAAAGTGCTGGGATTACAGGCATGAGCCACTGTGCCTGGCCAAGGTAAATATTATGAACTTCATTTTATAGATGAGGAAATTAAGAAAACCAAAGAGGGAAATTAAGGTCCCATTTTTCCATAGTCCCACAGCTTCTAAGTGGAAGGGCCAGGATCTGAAGGCAGAATTTCGGCTCCAGAGCCCGCATGCCTAACAATTGCTTTCTGCCATGTTGGAGCTTCAGCTGGAACTGGGAGAATGGCAAAGCCTCAGGTAAGAATAGGCACATCTTGTAAGGAAAGCAGTTGGGAGGCCAGCAAGAGAGAAGAGAAATAATTGTGTCAGGGAATCATGGAGAATCATGTTAGAACCTTCCTTTCCTACCTTTGTTTTGAATGTAATGTTGTGAAGGCAAGCTTTGAGATCTCAGGGGAAAAATGGAAGATAAATCTTAGAATCATATTCAGAAAACCTCGATGATGATGATGATGATAATGAATAGTGACTGAGCATCTGCTAAGTGCTGGATACTGCTAAGCACTTGTAGTAATCACTGGTGCTGTCCAAAAATGCCTTCAGTTCTTCTCCAGGGCCCACAGTAGAATTTCACTTTCTTCGTTTCTGGAAGTAGAGATGGCCAACTGATTGACTTTAGTCCAGAGTCAGCAAACTACATTCTTCAGCCTGTAAGCTAAGAATGATTTCTACATTTTTTATAGCATTGTAAAAAAAAAATAAAATATGTTAAAGAGACCATATGTGGTTCACAAAGCTGAAACATTTTACTATCTGGCCCTTTACAGAGAAAGTTTGTTAATCCCTGTTGTAGTCAATATATTGACAGTGGAGGTGGCATGTGTCACATCCAAGTGGAAGCTTTTAAGAGCCCGCGTATGATTTTTTCCACTTCCTCTTTTCTTCTGTCTTAGTTACAGAGAGAGGATCTCAGTGTGGAGTGAGGATGGCACAGGTGGAGACTTTACCTGACTTGCCGTGGACATGCAGTATGAGAAAGGCATAACATTATTGTGATTTTAAATCACTGAGACTTTTCTTTTTATTACTGAGGAAAATCTAGACTATCCTGACTTATACATCACTTTACAGACATTTAATCCACACAATTGCCTTATAAGATATTATACCCTCCTTTTGAACTGTATCCAGGATCAGATAATTTGAAACACATGAATACCACCATACTCCATATCATCAATCATATCTCTCTTAGACTATTGTCACAGCTCCTGATGGCTTTTCTGATGGCATTCCTGCCTCTTATAGACTGTTCTTATTAGTCAGAGACATCCTTTAAGAATTGTAATAGATTACTCCAGGATTTCATTTCTGGCAATGACTGGCTAGGTGGTTTGGGCTAGTCTTCCCACTTAATACAACCAGGGAAGCTGGATAAAAATATTTAAAAAAATGTTTCAAGGCATCAGAGAGCTACCAAGGAAGTGACAAATTATAGGGCAAAGATCTGGGAGGGGAGAGGAATAGAGAGATGTGGGTCTGGCATTTGGGGCTATTTGTCCCTGATGGCTGCTTTTAATTCTGAAAGTGGAACTGAAAATCTGAGAAGCTGAGTGGAGCTTTCTATGGACTCACAGAGCCAGTAGATGAAAAATCTGGGTTCAAGGCTTGTTGAAAAGGAGGGTCTTGATAAGCACCCAAGGCTTTCAAGTGGGACTCTAAAGGGCCATATCCTAGGAGTAAGAGTGAATGAAAGTAGACCGGTTTCCAGAGGATCTGAAGCCAGCTCTGAATCATTGCAATCCCTATCTGCCTTAAGGTAGTCTGAAATGGCTAAAACACCATAAATCAGCCTTGATTTATTATTTTGTTGGTAGTCTAGACCAGGGTTTCTGAACCTCAACAGTACTGACATTCTGGACCAGGTAGTTATTTGCTGCTGTGAGGGGCTGATCTGTGTATTGCAGGAGGTTTGTTAGCATCCCTGGCCTTTATCCACCAGATTCCAGTAGAACCTTCTCAGTCATAACAATAAAAATGGCCATTGCCAAATGTCCCCAGGAGGGCAAAAGGCAGATTCAGTTTATAGTGTGCTGTATCTCTAGCTGTTACATTGTGAATAGCACCAAAATGTTGAGGAAATGTTCTCTTAGTATGTGACAACTATTATCTGATTCAGTGGACTTTGCTCGTATCACTGATGAATGAATGCAATTCTTTGTTGTTTCGCTTTTGTCTTGTTCATTAACGTGAATGAATGCGCCAGTCAACATTCATGCTACGGCTACACTTGTCTATCACTTAAAAGCATACAAGAGTTTGGCAAAAATCAACAAAAACATTTTAGGAGAATCAACTGGCTATATGAAATTTACAATAAGGAGTATTTATACCTTTTGTTATTACCTGTAAATTGATTTAATTATTTGTTTCAAAGAACTTTTGGATTGTTAACCTTCTCTGTTGTGTGGTTGTTTGCTATTTCATTAATTGCTGTTTTTTTTAAAAAAATTATTTTGTTTCTTCTTTTTGCTGAGTTTTAATTTTTTTTTTTTTGGTTTCAGAGTCTTGCTCTGTCACCCAGGTTGGAGTGCAGTGGTGAGATCTTGGTTCACTGCAAGCAGCCTTGACCTCCTGGGCTCAGGTGATCCTCCCACCTCAGCCTCCTGAGTAGATGGGACCACAGGCGTGCACTACCACACCTAGCTATTTTTGTATTTTCAGTAGAGATGGGGTGTCTCGCCATGTTGCCCAGGCTGGTCTTAAACTCTAGAGCTCAAGCAATCTGCCTGCCTCAGGCTTCCAAAGTGCTGGGATTATAGGCGTCAGCCGCTGTGCCCGGCTGGTTTTAATTTTTATTCTTTTCCTTCTTGAGGCAGAAGTAATTATTACTGTGCAACAAGTTACCCGAAAACTTAGCAGTTAATAAAAACATAATCATTTGCTCATTTCCCTTTTTATCAGCCTTGTTCTATTTTCCTCATTCTTTTTCTTTTTCTGTTTTTTTGTTCTTTTCTTCATTCTCTTTCTGTCTTCCTCCCTTCTCACCTTTCCTTCCTCTGCTTAATTGCTTCAAATATGGGATTGAAATAAATTAAAGACCAAAGCAGGGGTGGTAAATTAATGGCCAACAGGCTGAATCTGGTCAGCACATCTTGGTAGCTTGTACGGTGTTCTAATCATTGGAGAAGTCTACATTAAAAAAAAAGGGTGAGCTGGCTGGATTTGGTGGCTTATACCTGTAGTCCCAGTGCATTGGGAGACTGACACAGGAGGATTGCTTGAGGTCAGGAGTTCAAGACCAGCCTGAACAACAAAGCAAGACTCCATCTCTACCAAAAAAAAAAAAAAAAAAAAATTAGCCATTCATGGTGGCATGCACCTGCAGTCATAGCTTATTCAGGAGGTCGAAGTGGGAGGATCACTTGAGCCCAAGAGTTTGAGGCTGCAGTGAGCTATAGTCACAACACTCCAGCCTGGGTGACAGAGTCATACCCTGTCTCTCTTAAAAAAAAGCGGGGAGCATGGGGGTGCTAGTTTTCTCTTAAAAGAATCAGATGTGACAGCAAAGGCTCTGTTTTTCCACACAGAAACAATAAGCCAGAGATAATTTCTTTAATTCTCTCTTTTTAATTCCTTGAAAGCCCATTAGACCTCTTTTAGGCCAAATTATTTGTCCATAAGCTTCATTACTCCTTATTTCCGATTACAATCTTACCTTGCTTAATTCTGTTCTCAGAGTCCCATAGGCATTGAAGTCTGAGGCTTCTGAAACAAAATTGTATAATCTTCACTTTTCAAATTAACAAGGGGAGTTCCCTTGGTCAGAATCCCCTCCTGCTTGGTCAGTCTTTTGTTCTAGTCACACCTTTAACTGATTGGATGAGGCCTAACCACATATGCAATCTGCTTTAATCAAATCCACTGATTTATATGTAAATCTCATACAAAACACTCTCAGAAACATCTAGAATAATGTTTGACCAAATATCTGGACCCCATGGCCCAGCCAAGACAACATGTAAAATTGACCATCACATGCATGTTAAATTTTGATTCATCTATTTACTTAGTATTTTTTTTTTTTTGAGACAGAGTCTCACTCTGTCACCCAGGCTGGAATCTCGGCTCACAGCAACTTTCACCTCCCAGGTTCAAGAGAGTCTCCTGCCTCAGCCTCCTGAGTAGCTGGCATTATAGGTGTCCGCCACCATGCCCAGATAATTATTTATTTTTAGTAGAGACAGGATTTTGCCATGTTGGCCAGGCTAGTCTCTAATTCCTGACCTCAGGTGATCTGCCCGCCTCAGCCTCCAAAAGTTCTGGGATTATAGGTATGAGCCACATGCCTGGCTTCACTCAGTAAATATTATGAGCACCATCTATACCCCAGGTACTATTCAAGGTGCTAGGAATACTGTACTGAATAAAATAGCTAAGGTCGCTGCTTTTTTGGGGTTCACATGCTCTTGGGAGAGATAGTCAGGTAGTGATATGTGTTATGGAAAAAAATTAAAACAAGATGGGGTCTGAAGAAGATGTTATTCTAAATAGAAAAGGCAGAGAAGGCATCTCTGTGATGTCATTTGAGAAGCACCTGAACGAAGAGAGGGAGTGAGCCATGTGAATATCTAGGGGAAGAGTTTTCATTTTCAAGAGTAAGGAGGTGCAGAGCCTGGATGTGTCTCAGGAACAGCAAGGAGGCCAGTGTGGGAGGAGCTGACTGGGGGAGGAAGACAGGACAAGGAGGCGAAGCAGGACCTTATGGGGGCTTAAGAGGTTCCTTTGTTGAAGGATCCAAGAAGAGGGTCCAGGTAAGCGAATTCACACCTCTGTGTTGACACAGGAGACAAGTCCTTTCTGGGTGGGTTTCAGGATGTTGAGTACTCCCTTACTCTCTAACTCTCACCTTCTCCCCATTCTCCTAGGATTGTCTCCCCAGATTTTCTTTTCATTCTTCAGCATCAGGTGTCTGCTCATTTCCTCAGAACCTACTGTCTCCCCCACTCCACTCCCAGTGATGAAGGAAATCCCAGTCCCTTAGAGTGTTGTGCAAATTCTGCCACCTCTGGTGTCAGCAGGATATGAGCAGAATCTCAGTCTATTCTAGCTTGTGCTGACTCTGCAGAGAGGGGAGGACCAGCTCTGGTCCCATGGTAGGAAAGAGGTGGAGGGGGCTAAGGTAAATTAGGGGTGTTTCAGCTTCCATTTGTTCTATCTGCAGGCAGGGTTTGCCCAGGTTTTCTCTTTAGCCCATGACAAACACAATTCACCTCTGTGATGTAGCCGTTGTTGTTGTTTTCTGTCTAGTCCAGGGGTTGGCAAACTATGGCCGATGAGCTCAAACCCGCAGGCCTGTTTTCTTCAAGCTTCACACCCCTTTCTGCTGGAATTATCCATGGCTGCTTTCGTACTACAACAATAGTGATGAGTAGTTGCAACAGAGACCTTATGGCTGAGAAGCCTGAAATATTTACTATCTGGCTCTTTACAGAAAAATGTTGCTACCCCAGTCTAGTCTCTGAGAGAGATATGCATTTCTTCTAATAAAGTCTATTTGCAAAGCGGTAATTCTTGCCTTATGATGCGAAAGTGCTTTCTTCTGCTCAGCGTGGTCCCTTCATCATGGAGGGTCCCACATAAATAGACAAGGCCTCTGGCTGAGCCATCTGGTTAGATGGCATCATAGTCACCTGATTTGCCTCTAATCCCCAAGATTCTCACCTGAAGAGGGGAGGCTTAAGTTCAGCCTGCCACACCTGTAGTCTTCAGTTAAATTTTTGGTGTATGACTCATGGCTGTTAACAGAAATGTATGTGTTCAAAATAATGTGGAGGATTTTTCAAACGACCAGAGAGGAAAGTGTTAACACATGTTTCATAGACAAGTGAGTCTGTTGAGAAGTGCTCAAGGAGAAATTAAACATGATTGTTATCCATAGTTGTACTTGGATATGTGTTTTACCACTAGATCGATATTTAAAAAATATTTTAATATTAATGTGAATGGATTTGACATGTGTTCAGTAGAGAAGGCTGGAGTCTCAGAGTTGAATGTAATTTGGAGAGAACACACTTCTTCATTCTTCACATACCAAGTTTAAGAATTTCTTGTGGCCGGGCATGATGGCTCACGTCTGTAATCCCAGCACATTGGAAAGCTGAGGTGGGTGGATCATGAGGTCAAGAGATTGAGACAATCCTGGCCAACATGGTGAAATCCCATCTCTACTAAAAATACAAAAATTAGCCAGGCATGGTGGCGCACATCTGCAGTCCCAGCTACTCGGGAGGCTGAGGGAGGAGAATCGCTTCAACCCGAGAGGTGGATGTTGCAGTGAGCCAGGATCGCACCGCTGCACTCCAGCCTGGCAACAGAGCGAGACTCCATCTAAAAAAAAAAAAATTCTTGCATGACACTGGGCATGGTGGTACACTCCTATTGTTCCAGCTACTTGGGAGGTGGAGTCAGGAAGATTTCTTGAATCTAGGAGTTTGAAGTGGCAGTGAGCTATGATGGCACCACTGCACTCCAGCCTGGGTGACAGTAAGACCCCGTCTCTAAAAAAACACAAGAATTTCTCTTGTGATGACTGTCAGTTACAGTTCATGTGGTCTGTAGTAGACATATGTTGTTTCCCCATTGCTTCTTCCTTTGGTGACTTGCCCCTCTCTTATTTCATGTGGTCTTGTTGGGCACATGGTTAGAACTCACTTGTAAATGTACCCTATTCGTCTGGTCATAGTTATGGGTCCAGGGAGGAAATGTTACCCAGGCTGCAGCATCCTTCCTTTTCTTGTGTGCTTTGGTGTTGGGTCACCCCACATTGGGTGCTGCTGTCGGGGTCACCACCTGCAGGGGTGTGTCCTGCAGACCCTGACTCAGTGACAGATGAATAAAGCACGCTGACATGCAGATATTACACTTTGACCGTTCCACTGAGTGACTGGTAGCTTACAGACTCCCTGGAGAGTGCTGTAAACAGTTGTGACCACTGGCCCCACCACTCAGTGAGACTTACATTTATTTAGTACAGTTTAATTGACAAAGGCTTTAGTCAACACCACTAGAGTGAAAGATTAAAGGACAGGTTCCTATGTCCAAAGCAAACTCCATTAGTGGTTAATATTTCTGGTTGACTTCCCCCCAGGAGGGCCATCCGGCTCAAAGGTTAGTTTTAAGACCACGCGAGTAAATGAGTTATTCGGATAAACTTCCCCCATATCCTAGCTATTTGCTTTTCTTATTAACTAAATGTAGAGGGAATTTAGGCTGCCTTCAGCCGAAACTTCTACTGAAACTATGAAAAAACCCTTAGGCCTTCCAAAAGGGTTTGAGACTATACTCGATGACTTTCTCTAATATTTTTTCCTTAATACTTTTGCCACCACCCCGAGTGAACTCCCACACTTCGGTGGCTGGTGCTCTCACTTTCTTCTTTACCTTTCTAAGGTTTCTGTTTTATCCCAAGATGATGCTGAGTTCTAATTTGCACTGGATAATTGGAGTAGATTGTAAAATTTATTTAAAATACTCCGTAAATTTGAAAAATTTGATTGTATTTTATAATAGGAATAAATTATGTTTTCATAACAATATCACTCATCTCATTTACTCTACTGTGATGTGGCATAGCACTCCATATTAAGAGGTGGAGTCCAGTACTCTCTTCTTAAATATGGGCTGGCCCTAGTGACCAGTTCATCTAGTAGAATGCAGCACAAGGGACAAATAATAGGATCGATAAATTTTCATACCCGTGTAACCAGCACCCAGATCAAGAAATGGAACATTCCCAGCACCCAGAGCCTCCTTTGTGTCCCCATCCACTAGCCCCTGCCCAGGGTAATGTCTATTTTCTCTTCTGATGCCATGATTTAATTTTGCTTGTTTGTGAATTCTATCTAAATGGAATCTTTTGTGTCTGGCTTCTTTTGCTTCACTTTATGTTTGTGATATTCATTCATGTTGTTGTGTGTGGTTGTACTTGTTTGTTCTCATGGCAGTATTCCATTCTATGAATATACCATAAATTATTCATCAAATATACTGTTGGGTCATTTCCAGTTTGGGGCTATTATGAATAATGCTGCTATAAACATTCTTGTCTGTGGTAAACATATAGTATACATTGCTGTTGGGTATATAAAAGGAGTGAAAGTACGTATGTTCGTCTTCTAGTTGATACTGCCAAACAGTTTTCCAAAGAGGTTATATGAATTCACATTCCCCCTGGCACTGTGTTAGAATTCTAGCTTAACCTCTTTGCTTGTGGTTTTCACTTTAGCTATTTAGTGAGTGAGCTATTTTGTTTCAAAGCAGTATTTAATTTCAAATTGTTGAAAGACTAACCAGTTGAATATTAGAATCAGTAGATACCATTCTTTAAGAGATTGCAAAAGCCCGTAATTTTTAGGACTTTTAACAAAATGTTCCTATATTACATGTCAACCATGTGTAAATATTTTGCTGCATTATTTTTTAAATGCACATATAATTGCAATGTGTATATTTTGGGAGTACATGCCTACTTTAGCACATACTGGTATAAACTGAGTGGCTCCAAATTAAGAAGGTTCTCTAATTTAGACCTCACACTCTGATGAAAATGAGCACCTCACACTCTGATGAAAGAAATATTACCTAAGTTTTCCAAGCATCATAGGTTGGGAATGAAATTAAAGTCACAGTTACTATCCTTTACAAAATATTATTTTCTGTTTTTTCCTCTATCCACTATGCAAAACTGCAACCTCTCTCTCTACTCCTCATAGTAGTTCAGTGAGTCCTCCCGGATGGCCTCTGTATTCTCTGAGATATAAGAGCAAGGCACCCAACATCTTCTGCCTCTCCGTTGCTGGGGTAAAGTCTCGGGTCACTGCCCAAGCCCACAATGTTGCACTCTACTGCAACGCCGGCTGTACTTTCTCTGATGCTGCTGACAATGCTGGCACAGGATTTTGCTAATCCTTGAAGAGTGGAAGTTTTAACAGAACAGATCTTTTTAGTTTCACCTGCTTTTAAGATCCACGGCCCCTGGATTAGAGGACACTGGGGCTGGCCACCACTGGGAGGCACCAAGACTCTTCCCTCCCCTCTGACCCTGTCTTGATGTCACTGAACTCAATTTGTGTGCTTTGACTTTCTCTTACCTTTCGGTGAGTTACTTCCCAGGAGTCCTGTGGCCTCTCCTGTAAGCAATCCTAGCAATATTACGTCACCCTCTGCCAGCTGTGCCCGGGCCTGAGTGAGTCCTGAGAGCTTGGTCTCAAGCTGAGACTGATTGTGTGTCCTCGTTGGCGTGGGTTAGTCCTGGTTTATGACTGTTGTACTGGCATAATTATTAACAGCTCTCCCTTTCCCTCTTGAAAGCCTCCTGTTTTGAATGGTTAATTATATATGGTTACCCTCTTTCAAGCCATCTTTAGGAAAATATTACAGAAGTAAAACAGAATCAACACTTTTAGAATAGTTGAGAAATACACTATGTAGAGAAGAATTTTCACCTCCGATGGCTGGAGTGAGCATTGCAGTAATCTCCTAGCCTGCGAGTCTTGCCTTGCCTCTCAACCCCTAGCTGGCAGCTACTTGGCTCCATCTACAGGCTCTGCTCTGCTCTGCTCTGGCGGAAGACTATTTCTTCCTTTCTTAGAAGGAGCTTCTGTGATTGAAAGAGATCACAAGTAGGGGATTGAAGGAGTTGGGGTAGGATGCTCTGAAACCCAGCCAGAGGTTAATCATTGTGGTGGGTCTTCCCCATACCCTTGTGCCCAGTTTTCCTAACCTGGCTTCGGCTGTGTTCCGGAGACAGTTTCTATTTCATTTGTTTCCTAGTTCTGAATGGGCCCTAATGGTCTCTTGCCATTTCCTCTAATCCTCGGCCTGCCTTGGACCTGGACTCTGGCTGTTGACCTCAGTGACACAGGATGTGCCATCCACTGCAGCTCTCTTCACATGGCCTACCTTACCCTGTTGCCTCTCCCGCCTCCCCAAAGTGCAGTTTGCTCTTTTTGGAAGCCATGCTGTAACCCCTCTTACTTGCATGTGGGATTTCCACCAGGAAGGCAAGGTACTCTAGCATAAAGGGCAAGGGCTCTGAATTCAAAAGACCTGATTCAGGTCCTACTTCAGCAATTAGCCATGTGTCCTTGGATGAATCACCTAGATACCTAACCTGAATAATAATCCCTTAATCCGTGGCAGGTAGAATGAAATTGCCACTTGAAAATGTATGAATTGACTTCTGAACTCAGAGAATTTCCTACTGAGTTTGTTTGGTATCAATCAGTTGCCTGGGACTGGGTTAATCTTTGGAAAAGTCAGATTTTTGATCTTGAGGAACTAAGGCTGTTTGTCAAGGATGCTGGGAGAGACAGCTTGGAACCAACTTGATTCCCACCTTAATTTTAGGGGAAAGTTCAGCCAGCTTCAGAAGCTGGGCTCTTCACCTAGCCAATTGCTTCAAGCCCAGACAGGTCTTGAATCAGACAACTTTCACAGGAGAGTGTAAATGGCATCTTTTCCCCAACTCATCTTGTTGGTTTTGGGAGTGAGATCAGATTGGGCAGATAAATTTGCCAGGAATGGAGAAGGGCCTGCTACTCTTAAATCTCTGTCTTTCAGAAATACTTAGTTCATTTTATCTTATTTTATTTATTATTTATTTATTTTTTGAGACAGGTTCTTGCTCTGTCATCCAGGCTAGAGTGCAGTGGCACAATTATGTCTCACTGCAGCTTCAAGCTCCCAATCTCAGGTGATCCTCCCACCTCAGTCTTCCGAGTAGCTGGGAACAGGCATGTGCCACCATGCACGGCTAAATTTTTTTTTTTTTTTTTTTTTTTTATTTCTTGTAGAGACAGGGTTTCACTATGTTGCCCAGACTGGTCTTGAACTTCTGGGCTCAGGCCATCTGCCCACCTTGGCCTCCCAAAGGCCTGCATTTATAGGCATGAGCTACTGCACCCAGCATTTAGTTCTTTTTAAATATAATCTAAAGTAAGGAGAAAGAGCCTTATTTTCATCATTTCATACTGAAGTACATTCAGAATGAGTTGAGAACCCGTATATTATAAGCATCCATATTAATGTCCAAAAATATAAAACAGAAATAGCAAGGCCATCCAGATAGTTCTGTTCTTCCTGGAATGGGCGATGGCAGCCGAGAAAAGCAGGATTTCAGTAAACATCTCCCTCTTGTGCAGAAAGCCCCAGTCTGGGATTCAAATCTGATTAAGTGAGTCAGGCTTACATTTATTACTGTATATTACACACATTTTTCAGCATTCAGAAGTGAGTGGTGTCTCTGTGGATTTGGCCAGTTCCTGGCAATTATGCATTTGGCTGCTAGTGCAAACCAGCATGCCAAATGCCTGGAATGATGATCCCTGTCTGAGCAGCTTTCAGTCTGGGAAGGATGTTGTCCAAATACCACATTCCTTCCCAAGGTGGCCAAATCCTGCTTACAGTTCTGTCCTTTAAATCTATGTATCCTGAAACTTGACCGGAAAGGATATGGCCACATCCCTTTGCCCCTTTCAGCTTCCGCAGCAAACACCTGGGGGAACTTGCATTGATTTTGCAGCGTCTGGTGACTGCTTAGTCCAGAAGTATTTTCGTGCCTAGTGCTTTAATCAGAAAATTACATTCTGAACCTAATCTGTCAGGTGGATTATTAGAGAACACTAATTCTTTCAGAGACTAAGTCTGGAAGCCTGGTGAAATGCCAACTGAGTGATGGCATTCTTTTTCTGAAATGCCCTTCCGGCTTTATTTGCATGGATATTAGCCAATCTGTCCAAATTGTAGCTGATTCACACTTGTTTGCACTTCAGCAAACAGCCCTGTATTAGAAAGAGAGTCTGTCTTTTTGCACGCTCTGTACAGCAGTGAGTGCTGATAAAACCAAAAACATTTAATAAATTTAGCAAGGACTGTCTTGGTATACAATTGGCCCTCTGTCTCCACTGGTTCTGCATGCACAGAGTTAACCAATCATGGATTGAAAATATAGTATCTGTGGGATGCAGAAACCACACATATGGAGGGCCAACTTTTCTTATCATTGGGTTCTACAGTGCTGGCTATGGGACTTCAGCACTTTAGTGTCTGCTGAGGGTGAGGGTGACGGAGGTGGGGGTAGGGTTTCTCGGAACCAATCCCTTTCAGATGCCAAGGGATGACTACGTATGGAGAGGAGTAAAATGTATGCTCAATGAGGTGAGAATTTGGTCTGTTTACCATTTGTTGAATGAATAAGTAAGTGAATGAGCTTGTGAGGCTGAGGCAGAAGGATGGCTTGAGCACAGGAGTTCAAGATCAGCCCAGGCAACACAGCAAGAACCGTGTCTTAAAAATATAATGAAAAATAAATAAATAAGCAAATGGATAATTATAAATCTACCCTCTTCTTAATTACATAGTAAATGTCATATTGTCCATTTCTTATTTCCTTTTATATTTCTCACTTTCTTTTTATTCAATTTAGATAGAAGGCAATTAAAAGCTTTTCTCTATGAAACAGGCAAATGAAAAGTGAAGACGCCTTGACTGGGGTCCTGAGCCCACTTGTCAGTCTTTTCACTTATCCGTCACTTCCTCCCAGGAGCTTTGCCACTGTCTTCAAGAAGTAGTGCCACTCCCCTGCTTTCTCATTGGTGGCCTGGCCTTCTATCTGCCCCTGAGATATTATGTGGTCACGACAACACTCACATGTTTTTTCCTCTCGTCAAAATGAGGCATCTCTTCTATCACGGAAACCCATTCTCTTCTGTGGAAACTTGCAGCATTAGTTACTCCTCTCTCCTCTGCTTTTTCTTCACTATTAGCTTTTTGGAGTCCACAGAAGAGCTCAAATCTTTCCAATATTAAAACAAACAAAAATAACGCAAAAGCACAAAAACAAAGCAAACAACTGCCACACCCCCAAACCAAAAAAATCCCACCTAGCACCATATCACCTTTACCTTCACAGCCCAGTTTTTCAAAAGAAAGGTCCATATTCAGAGACTCTATTTTCTTACTTCTTTTCTATGCTTTGTAAAATTAAATAAGAAAAAGGGTTTTTTTTTTTCCCCGGAGGAAAATATAAAATTAGAAAATCAGAACTATGTCTCTCCTTTAAGAATAGAAACAAATTTTTTCCCATGCTAGCTAGATTTCTTAGGATAAGCATATAAATCCCAAATCAGATTGCATTTTGTTTGGACAACAAAGGAGAAAAGCACAAGAACAGTATTTTATTGTAAGACTTGTTTATAATTTAAGAAGCACTGCATGCAATTCCATGTGATTCCCTGTCCTAGCTCCTTTGCTCAGATGGTCCTGTGATGTCCTGCAGGTCCTTTGCTGGGCTGTCTTCTAACTCCACATGCTTGCCTTTAGCTGTCTTACTGTTTCTATGTTTTCAGCTGCCAGCCATCCAGTGACTTCCTAATCACCATCTCTGGCCATACTTTGTCTGTTGAGTTTCAGACTCGTTTATACAAACAGCTCCATCCTGATGGTCCCCGGACAGTAAAAATCAACATGTACAAGACTGAACTTAGTCTCTTTCTTAAACTTGCCTCTCTTCCACATCCCTGTAGCCCCACACCTGAGAGTCATCATAGATCTTCCTTCTCTGTCACTGTCTGTATTTAATTGGTGACTGAGTATTATTGCGTTTTCAGCTTTTCAATACTTCCTGTTTTGGCCTCTTTCTCTCCATTCCCATGGTGATGGCCCCAGTTCATACTTTATTATTTTTCATCCTTTGAGTTTTCCACCTACCTGCTTCCTCCTGTTCATATACTTCCCCAATGTTTTCTCCATGTGAATATTTTGATGATGTTGAAGGGATCGCTTTGAAATGCCTATCTGATCATCTCATTTCCCTGTTGAATACGCTTTACTAGCTCCTCAATGCCCAGAGGATAAAGCTCACACCTTTAGCATAGCACAAAAGATTAAAGTTTGTTACTTGCCTCCCTTCCTCAACTATGCATCTTAGTTTTCACAGGGATCTCAGTCTCAAAAGGTCTACAGTGGAGGGTATAGTGGTGACTAGGTAGGGCTACTGTGAACTAGAAGGTTCATAATCCCATTGAAAAAGGGAACTGGCTGGGTGTGGTGGCTCATGCCTGTAATCCCAGAACTTTTAGAGGCCGAGGTGGGCAGGTCACGAGGTCAGGAGTTTGAGACCAGCCTGACTAACATGGTGAAACCCTGTCTCTACTAAAAATACAAAAATTAGCTGGGCGTGGTGGCATGTGCCTGTAATCCCAGCTACTCAGGAGGCTGAGGCAGGGGAATCACATGCACCCGGGAGGTGGAGGTTGTGGTGAGCTGAGTTCATACCACTGTACTCCAGCGTGGGCAACAGAGGGAGACTCTGCTTAAAAAAAACCAACAACAAAAAAACAAAAACAAAACAACAACAACAACAAAAGGGTGAACCGTTGCTACAGACCAAATTTTCTCTCCAAAATTTATAAGTTGAAGTCCAACTCTTGATTTCATGGCATTAGGAGGTAGGGGCTTTGGTAGGTGATTAGGTCATAAGGATGGAACCCTTATGAATGGGATTTTTGCCATTATAAAAGAGATCCTAGAGTTCCTTAGTCCCTTCCACCATGTGAGGCACAGTGAGCAGATGGCCCTCTGTGAACAAGGAAATGAGCCCCCACCAGACACTGAATCTGAGTGCCTTGATCTTGGACTTCTCATCCTCCAGAATTATGAGAAATAAATTGTTGTTGTTTAAGCTACAGTCTACAGTGTTTTGCTATAGCAACTTGAATGAACAGCCACTCTTTGCCTCCAGGCAATTATTGGTGAGTAGGAATTTGGGCTTAGTGTGGACAAACTAACAACTTCTTTTTTCATGAGAAGCTGGATTTTTTATATCAAACTTTCTGTTTAATAAGTGTTAGAAACTAATTTAAAAACATTAAAAATCATTAAAAAAAATGAGACAGAGTCTCACCATGTTGCCCAGGCTGGAGTGCAGTGGCACAATCTTGGCTCACTACAACCTCCACCTCCTGGGTTCAAGCAATTCTTCTGCCTCAGCCTCCCGAATAGCTGGGATTAGAGGCATCTGCCACCACGCCTGGCTAATTTTTGTATTTTTTGTAAAGATGGGGTTTCACCAAGTTGGCCAGGCTGGTCTTGAACTCCTGACTTTGTGATCTGCCTGCCTCGGCCTCTCAAAGTGTTGGGATTATAGGCATGAGCCACTGCACCCAGCCAATCACTGCATTTTTAAAATGTTCATTATCAAAGTGAAAAAGAAAAACAAACATATAACCTGTATACCAGATTAAACATATCTGTGTAAGATTGTGCAAGACTGATGCCCGTGTCTATAAGCTCTTTCTGAATTCTGATTCTTAATCATGTGGAATTGCTTCTGGTACTCTAAATATGTACTATGCCTCCTTACCTTTGTTTTTGCTGGCTTTCTCTGTTTGGAATGCCCACTTTCATCCTCGCACTCCTTCCATCCCGCTTTTACTCTTATCGCAAATATATGGTAAGAATTTTGAAATGTATCTTTATTTGTCAAGACTCCTCACATGGGAGGAACGGTGGAGCAAGATGGTGAACTCTTCAGTGATTTTCATCCCATAGAAACATCAATTTGAACAACCACCTACACATGAAAATATTTTCACAGGAGTAAGGAAACAAGTTGAGAGATTACAGTACCTTGTTGTAGCACAATAATAAGAAAAGATGCATTGAAGTGGGTAGGAAGAACAGTTTTACATTATACATGTCATTCTTTCTCCAAGCCCAGGCAGCATAGTGCAGAGGCAGATACCATTTGCTTGGGAGAAAGAGAGGAAAGTGAGCACAGGACTTTGCCTGGAATCCAACACTAGGCCCATAACCATAAAACCCAACACCAAGAAGGCCCCTCAAGCCCCCAGACTCCAGGCTGGTACCCAAAGATAAGGCCTTTAGATCCACCCCAGTCCCAAGCAAGACCACATAGCTCCAGGCTTCAGGCTTATGTGGTAGACTTGATATTTGGCCCACACCACTGCTGAGCAAACATCAGTGGCTCCATGCCTTGGTCAGCCTTCAGTGTCTGGTAGCCCTCAGTGTTCCTGGGAGTCTCATGTACCCCAGTACCATGCTTGTCACTGCAGGTCCTGGGCTTCTGGCTATGCCACACTGGCCATAGCAGGTACTAGAGTTCTGATGCACCCCAGTGCTGTTGCTGCTGCAGGGCTTTTCCAAACAAAGCCAGTCTCTGAAAACTGGAATAAGTGCCTGTTTCTTCAAATATGCTGACATTGGTGCACAGCCACAAGGATCAAGAACAATTAGGAAAATGTGATATCACTAAATGAACACAACAAGATGCCATTAACTGTTGTTAAAGAAATGAAGATGTATGAACAGCCTGACAAATCATTCAAAATAGCTGATTTAATGAAGCTCTTTGAACTTCAAAACAATACAGAGAAACATTTCAATGAAATGAGGAAAATAATAGGTGACCAGAATGGAAATGTACTAGAGAGCATCAATAGCAGAACTGATTATGCAGAGGAAAGAATCTGTGAACTCAAAGACAGGTTATTTGAAAATATACAGTCAGAGGAGAAAAAAAGAATAAAAAAGAATGAAGAAAGCTTATTGAATTTATGGAACAGCATCAAAAGAGGAAATATTCCAGTAGTAGTTTAAGAAGAAGAGAAAAATAAAGGAGTAGGAAGTCTATTTAAAGAAATAGCAGAAAATTTTCCAAACCAAAATGTGGTATATATACATAATGCAGAAAGGTGCAAGTATCCAGGTACAAGAAGGTAAATGGTCTCCAATCAGATTCAATCCAAATAAGGCTACCCCAAGACGTTATGATACAACTATAAAAAACCAAAGACAGAGAATCCTGAGAGAGCAAGAGATAAGAAGTAAATAGCATATAAGGGAGTTTCAATATGTCTTCCAGCAGACTTCCTAGCAGAAACCTTAAGGGCAGCAGAGAGTGGAATGATATATTCAAAGTACTGAAGGAAAAGAATTGTCAACCAAGAATAATATACCCAGAAAACTGTTCTTCAGAAATGAAGCAGAAATAAAGACTTTTCCAGACAAATAAGACCTGAGGAAGTTCATCATTGCCAGACTTGTCTTACAAGCAATGCTAAAGAGGAGTTCCTCAAGCTAAAAGAAAATAATGCTAATGAGTAAGAGAAAAATATCTGAAAGTATAAAACTCATTAGTAAAAGTACCCAGTCAAATTTAGAATACCATAATTCTGGTATACAAATTAGTTATATATTATGAAGGTTAAAAGACAAAACTATTAAAAATAATAATAGCTACAATAACTTATTAAGGAATATGCAATATAAAATGATGTAAATTGTAACATCAAAAATTCAAAATGTGGGAATCAAGAGCTTGAGAAAAAGGGTAAAGTTTTTTGAAGTGGAATCAAAGT
Organism: Cacajao melanocephalus; assembly: GCA_963573385.1. Lineage (NCBI taxonomy): Eukaryota > Metazoa > Chordata > Mammalia > Primates > Pitheciidae > Cacajao > Cacajao melanocephalus. Next base: position 70,740 of record CAUYLG010018086.1, read on the forward strand.
TAAGTTGTTATCAGCTTAAAATAACCCATTATAACTATAAGATGTTGATCATTTTTTCATATACCTGTTGGACATTTGTATATCTTCTTTTGAGAAATGTCTATTTGGGTCCTTTGCCCATTTTTAATTGGGTTTTTGGTTTTCTTGCTATTGAGTTGTTTGAGTTTCTATATATTTTGGATATTAACCCTTTATTAGATGTATAGTTTGCAGATTTTTCTCCTATTCTGTAGGTTGTCTCTTCACTCTATTGTTTCCTTTGCTGTGCAGAAGCTTTTTAATGTAATGTAATTCCATTTGTCTAAAAAAATACATAGAAATAAATTTAACCAAAAAGGTAAAAGTTCTGAAAAGTATAAAACATCACTCAAAGAAATTCAAGAGGACCCAAATAAATGGAAAGATATATGTGTTCATGGATTGAACAAATTAATATTGATAAAATATCCATACTACCTAAAATGACCTACAGGTTCAACAGATCCCAATCAAAATACTAAAAACATTTTTCACAGAAATTGAAAAAAACAATCCTAAAATTTGTATGGAGTCACAAAAGACCCTAAATAGCCAACACAGTTTTGAACAAAAAGAACAAAGCTGGAGGCACTGTACTATCTGGCTTCAAAATATACTACAAACCAAAAGAACATAGTACTCGCATAAAAACAGACACATAGACAAATGGAATAGAGTAGAAAACTCAAACATAAATACATGCTTTTACAGCCAACTGATTTTCAACAAATGCAGCAAGAACACACAATGGGGAAAGGGCAGTCTCTTCAATAAAGGTTGTTGGGAAAACTGGATATTCACATGCAGAAGAATGAAATAAGACCTTTATTTCATACCACAGGCAAAAATAATCTCAAAATGGATTAAAGACTTCAATATAAGACCTGAAACCGCAAAACTACTAAAAGAAAACATAGGGGAACGTCTCCATGACATTGGTCTAGGCAATGATTTAAAAAATATGATCCTAAAAGCACAGGTAACAAAGCAAAAATAGACAAATAGAATTACATTACATTAAAAAGCTTCTGCACAACAAAGGAAACAATAAACAGAGTGAAGAGTCAACCCAGAGAATGGGAGAAAAATTTGCAATCTCTATATAAGGGGTTAATATCCAAAATATATAGAAACTCAAACAACTCAATAGCAAGAAAACCAATAACCTCCATCCCCTGGTCACCTACATCTGGCATTTCTCCCCATGTTATCCCTCCCATCCCCCCACTGTCCCTCCCTTGCTTCCCCCAACAGACCCCAGTGTGTGATGCTCCCCTCCCTGTGTCCATGTGTTCTAACTGTTCAACACCCGCCTATGAGTGAGAACATGCAGTGTTTGATTTTCTGTTCTTGTGTCAGTTTGCTGAGAATGATGGTTTCAAGTTTCATCCATGTCCCTGCAAAGGGCACAAAAATCAATTTAATAAAATTAAATAAGGT